>CAOJBI010042113.1:0-10437 GCA_948277035.1 Euphorbia corollata
AGCCTTGTGAAAGCTTTGGCGTTTGTGACAAACGGGTAGCATTGCCAACTACATCAAGGAGTTCAACGACTTGTTACTCGAAGTTGAAGGTATGTCCAACTATGAAATACTTATTCGCTTCGAGGATGGGTTGAAGGACTACGCAAGGGCTGAATTCAACCGGGGAAAGCCACAAACCCTTGACGAAGCCATCGCAATTATGGAGAACATGGTGGAATATTCATCACATCCAAAGAAGGGCAAACCATCCGAAGAAGGTGATGAAGAGGAACGCCATAAGAAAGACCATCAACGCAAAGATGGCAATCAATCAAAATCATATGGAGGAAAAGAAGACCCAACGAAGGTATGTAAAAAGCCTCATAGTCCTTGTTTCATTTGTGGTGATGCACATTGGATAAGGGATTGTCCAAACAAGAAAGTTATTAATGCGATAACTACCGAAAGTAGCGAAGAGGAAAATGAGAAGACACTCAATCCTCGTCAGCTACACTCTATTCAATTTCTAACCCACGAGTTGCTACCAATAAAAGAAAGATCTGGTGGCAAAAAGGAAAAGAGGCGTATTCGGAGAGAACTCGACGAGGTCGAAGATCTCTTGCCGATCGAAAAAAGTGATGGATTGATATACGTCGATGTCGTCATCAATGGAAAACTCACTAGCACCTTGCTAGATACAGGTGCAACACATAACTTCATCAACACCAAAGAGGCAAAGTATCTTGGACTCAACGTCAAGATGTGCGATGGTGTTGCCAAAGCTGTATTCTCCAATGAACAATACATCACGGGAACCTCAACTGATGTGCCAATACAAATTGAAGGATGGGAAGGAAAGCAAGACTTCATCGTCCTACCAATGGACAACACTTAGGTAATCCTTGGACTCCAATTGTTCTTACTAGTTTCATGTAGATTTGCTATGGCAAGCAATACACTACTGTTGCACGATGGAAAGAAAGTACATGCAGTTCCATATGAGATGAGGCATTCACCGAAGCCAACCATCTCAAGTTTGAAACTCGTGAGGTGACACGAGGTTAACCATCGTAAGCAACAAGATCGCAAAGGCTTACTCGCGATGAGGACGCCACGAAATCGGGTGGGGGAGAATGTCACGTGGCACGAATCTTGCCCCGTAACCCCTCGCTGCCCATATGCGAACGCATATGCGCATAGCCATTTTAGCCAAGCAATGCACATGAAGTCTCGTGACAAAGTGCAAAGAAAACCCGCAACATCAGCTAAAGACAAGTGCACTCGAGTGGCAAAGTGCATGGCAAGGTCCGAGGGATGTTTAGCGAGCTTTGACGTGAATATTGTGCGAGGAAAAATGAAGGGAAGGCATGGTTTTACGAGAAATGGGCCAATTCTAGCAAACGACCCCCAATCTGCCAGCCCAACGCAGCCAAAACCTGCCACAGCCCAGCCCAGTATCCTGCAAGGGCCCAAATCCGTTACAGAATCCCTTGCAAACCTCTTTAGCAACGCCAGAAACGTCCAGAAGCGTTGCCACATGCCCAAAACAGCCCAGAAATTTCCAGCAGCGGGCTGGAACTTTCAAGACGCATTTTAGGAACTTCCAAACCACCATTAGCAAGATATTTTGCATATTTTATGTACTAAATCACTAGAATATGCTAGGAATATTTCAAATAAATATTAGCTACATGTTAAGGAGGTGGAAAGCACTATAAATAGCCATCTCCTCCTCCATTTCATTCATGCTTCCATACTCAAAGCATTGTAATGCTATTTCATAGCAATACAACTTACATTCCCAAACTCTATTGTTCTCTAACCTCTCTACATACTTGTGCATTCGCAAGCTCTTCAACACGCACGCTAAGGACGCGCATACTTCATTTTCGATACGATATACACATTAAGGCTTACTTAGCGCATCGAGTTCGCATCACTATGCGAAGTGCCTAATTGCCGAGCGAGGGTAAACTCTAACCCTGTTACAATTGTCCTAATTCTGACTCGTTATCTGACAGCATTGCCACGAAGAAACCTGTCATCTGATGACTTCCCAAAGCAGCAACCGTGGATTCTTTATTAGCTTCAAGAGTGACTACCTTTCCTCTAAATGGAATTTTAACCTTCTGGTGAAGAGTGGAAGGAACTCCTCCCAGAGCATGGAACCATGGTCGACCCAACAGTAATGAAAAAGTTACTGAAATATCAATCACCATAAATACCACCATAGAAGAAATCTCTTTGATAGTAACTTCAGCCTCAAATGTTCTAATTACCATTATCTTTGAATCATCATATGCTTTGATAACCGTAGAGGATTTCTTCAATGCATCCTCCCTTATACCGAGAATTGGCAAGACCTGTTTTGGGCACACATTCAAAGCCGATCCATCATCAACCATAACACATGGCATGATCTTCCCAAATACTTTTGCTTTCAGGTACAAGGCTCTATTATGGAGCAAGCCTTCATTGGGTAAATCATCTACAGAGAAAGTAATATCCGGAATAGTTACTTTATCAACGTTGCCAATCAAAGGACACATCTCAGTAGGAGAGGCCAAAGGTGGTGCTTCCATCTCCATGAGCTTTTTCACGATTGCTAACCTGTGGCTATGCGAAGTAAGCAATAAGTCCTATACACTCATCTTTGCTGAGGTAACCTTTAACTGATCAATCAAAGGTTTTTCAACTCCATCAACCATAACAAGAATTGGTGGATCATTTCTTACTACTGGTGGCTCTATTGCTCCAGTAAACCTTCCTCATCTGGTGATTAGGAAAATTTAAACCGTTGAATGTTGCCCCACGGTTTTTGAAGATGTAGTTGGCTGAACTTCAAAGACTTCAAATTCATCAAAGTCATCTGGAAGATCAATATCTCTTAAATCTATTGGTTTTTCATTTACAATCGTAACCATAGATTTTCCATCGGAGAACAGCCATTGCATGAATGGAGCTATTGGCTTTTCTCTCTTTTCAACAGATGCATTGGACATCTTGATTTGAGCAAGGATCAAATCTTCCACAACATTATACCGGATCATCAAAATATGCTCTTCCTTAAGTCTTTTTGAAGTTCCATCTGATCTGAGCCGTTCTTTCTCTTCTTAATGGACCATTAACACTTCTATCAAATTCTCCTGGTGTACTTCCTTCCAGGAATTTGAAATTCTGCAAGAAACTAGTATAGACAAATACCCAATTGCAACAATGTTTCTCGGGTAAAGATTCATACCATTCGTAGCCCGAACCTCTCATAAAGCATCCGAACTGTGATGCAATTCTGAACATTACGATCCCTTGCTTGAACATGAACTCATGAAATTCTTCCAAGTAAATAGCAGGGTCAGAATCTCCCCACTATAATGCACAAAAAGGAATATGATATTGATCCCTATTTTCCAACTTCAACAGTTGAACATAGTTATCCACCATGCTGATGACAATATCATTTTTAGAAAACACTTCAATTTTTGGTTTTGAATCCTCTTCTTCATCCATTGCCCCTTGCTCCTCATGAATTCTCTTCCATACATGAGCTTCGGACAAACCTCCTTCACCAGATATCACATTTACATACCCGTGTTGAACTTCTTCATCTTACGGCATTTTTTTCCCCTCGTTCTGTACATTGACTTCAAGCAGTTCCCACCACCGTACTCTCATTATCTCATGATAGACTTCTGTGAAATACTCCATAAATCTTCTTGATAAATAAAGCCAATCCTAACTTCGTTGAACTGGAAGAGAATTAAACCATTAGAGAGTAGGGCCTCGTAGAAACCTTGAGAACTGAGAATTAAATCCAAGCACCATAATTCTCTTTTCATACATGAGCTGGAGAAACCTCTCTATATGTGCTATTGGATTTGTATCTCCTGAAAATAACATATCCTCCAGGACCTGATAGTCGACTTTCCCTTCTCTTGTTATCCTTTGGACATACTAGTTGACTACACAAATAGTATCGAAATCCTCCATTACCACATTCTCTCCTAGATCTGGATCATGAAAATAATTTTCTAAAATGTCCTGATGGAATGCGGTGCCTCCAATATGGATATTTATGGCATTCACTTCTACTGGAAAGTTTGGCAAAGGATTGGTTTGAGTGTTGGGTTTCTCCTTAGGTTTTGCCAGTCGTCCGTCTATGACCATCTGCTAAATATCCTTCAACAACCTTGTGTATTCATTCGTTTGGTGCCCTTTCATAATATGGTAGGCATAGAAATTATCTTTGTCAGCAGGTGCCGGAGGAACAAACGGCTTTAAACTCTCCATATGGACTGTCTTCCTCAACTTTGTAAATATCTGGGACAATGATTCCTCCAAAGGAGAAATGGGTTGCCTTCCTTAAGTTCGAGTTACGGCCACAGTTTCAACTTGTTTGACTGCTGACTAGTTGGTTTTTGAATACCCCGTTGCTGCTAGCTTCGAGGTATTTCCCTTCTCATTACTCCTACCTTTGTGATAGGCTTGGTACTCCTCCATTTTCAAGCGGTCCTCCTCTTCGTACCTTTCCAACTTCTTGGCATATTCAACAACTTGATTGAAGGTATCAAAACGCTTCATCCTCATGTGCTCACGGTATTTTTGAGTATAACTGTCTACCAACTTTATGACTAGAGATTCTAGCTTCGGAGCCCCATCTACAAGAACCTGAACTGCCATCCATCTGAGGTAATATGCCTCAAATGACTCATTGGGACGCTATCTAAAACTTTCCAAATCTTGCAGGGTTGTTTCCACCTTCAAGTTGAAGGTATAATTCTCAATAAATGCAGAACTCAACAGCTTCCAGTCGGACTTAACTTTGAATGACATCCTCATGTACCAATCAGTGGCTAGCCCGCGTAATGTGGTTTGGAAAAGATTAACCATGTGGGCCTGAGGAACTACCATGCTTATCATTACTCTAAAGTATGTTTCTATGTGTGCCTCAGGGGACCCAGTACCATTGAAAGGAGCAACATAGGGCATGACAAAATGTGGAGGAAGAGCATCAGTTTCCATCAAAGTGAAGTTGCTCGGGTCAGTATATTTCACTGGAGAGGGACAGGTGAGTCTTTCCAACTTAGGCATCATATTCTCAAGGGCGGTCATTTTCGCCTTGAGTTCATTCATCTCAGTTTCATCATGTTCTGTTGGTGCTCCGAAACTAGAGGGCTTGAAATTGTTAAGACCTATCTTTAAGGATCTCATGAAATCATCAGAAAGCAACATCACACCAAATATCCTCATCATAGTTTCCTGGTCATCCATGTCTGCTTGAAAAGTTGTTTCGGGTGACTCCACACGAATCAAACATCCCTGACCTCGAGTCCAACCTGAAATATTTCCAATTTTAATTAAATTGTGCGTGCTAATTATTAATTTTTGGCTAAATACACCGTTTGCTCCCTCACCTATGGTAAAAAAACCTACTGTCCCCTTGACCTTTGCAAAGGTTCCCGTAGCTCCCTCATCTTTGAAAAAAGAACCTCACAACTTCTTCATCTTTTAAAAAAGAACCTCACAACACCATCAACTTTAAAAAAGTGAACCACTTAACTCCTTTTGACAATCTCATATTATACAATGTTATTATTACTACTGTATTATGATGTTTGTTAATTTTATTCTTTGTTTATTTTTAGGGTTGAACTTGAAAGGTCAAGAACTAAACGATGTCTTTGCACTTCGAAATTCCCTTTCCAGTTTTTGTCTTTTTACTTATCTCATCATGTGCAGAAATTACTATATGATGAATACAAAAAGATGTTAGAATAGGGAGAAGATGTGCGTGAGAGCTGTTATTGCGCATATCAGATAGCTCTCGGCCTACCATATGCATGTATGTTGGCTGATGCAATAGAAGCAGAAGCAGCAATCTTTACTGAGCAGATCCACCATTTTTGGAAAATGCTTACAATTCAGGAAGCCGGGGTTCATCAAACAAGTGGTGATTTTTCGGGACATGCATCGGAGGCTCATCATCATTTTGCGAATGTCAGTGATAGGGTTATAACGTACCATCCTATTATTGTGGAAAAAATGGCAAATGTACTTGAAAAACAACTTTACCCAAAATATGCAAATTTTGTTGAACCCAAAGTGAACGAAAACGTAAGGGGAAGACCGAAAGGGAATAGGTCAACCCAACATGAAAGAAGCTCTTGGGAGCATAATTCAAGGGGTCGTGGACGATCCAGCAATTCAACTCGTCAAAATAGTTCATCTGGGATGAAATCATTTCCATCTGTAAATAATGGATCTACCTCCGGTATGAACTTGCTTATTTATGAGCTGACTATTATGGTATTATTATTTTTCATGTCATTGAGAAATTATCTTTTGGTTTTACAGGTTCACACGGAGTTCCTCTTGAGAATCCTGGGTACATGGAAACCATTCCATCAGTTTTCCATCCATATATTGAAAGTGTAGTGGATGTACAAGGTGATAGCAATTATGGTTTCCGAGTTGTTGCATCCTACATTTACAGTAGTGAGGATGACTATCAGTACGTTAGAAATAATCTTGCTAATGAGTTATATACCAAACGAGAAATCTATGAACGAGTCTACGTTAACGAGATTGATGCAGATATTGAGCGTAACAGTTAGGATGAAGGTGCATGCATTCGCGATGACCGATATTGGATGCAAGTAATGGAAGACTTATTCACTATTACATCGGTATATAACATTACTGTTATTTATATCGGTTACAATCAAATGATGTCGACGAATCCAAATCAATGTTTCACTATATTGCCTTTGTATGCGTCATCAATCATCACACGTCCATCTTGGGAAATCTGTATTGCTCATACATGGTCAATCTTGCAACACATCATTAGATTGAATATGCAAAAAAACTGTCAATTGCCTCCGATTGCTAATGTGTGGTTTCATGGACGTCCTACTATGATTGGTTAGGAGGATTTGTATACTAGGAAAGTACATCAATGGCTACATGTAATTAAATTTCGTTAATAATGTTATCTATGAATTTTGTAATTAAATTCAGTAAATAAATGTTAATTTTGTATTTTATTAGTTTTTTTATTGTGCTGAGAAAATTCATCGCTCGAAAAATATAATTATGAAATCAAATTTTACCTTAGTCGGTCGTAAAATTTAACCGATTAAATTTTTTTCGAATCGACAAGGTATAA
The DNA here is from genome assembly GCA_948277035.1 of Euphorbia corollata. Taxonomy (NCBI): domain Eukaryota; kingdom Viridiplantae; phylum Streptophyta; class Magnoliopsida; order Malpighiales; family Euphorbiaceae; genus Euphorbia; species Euphorbia corollata. Next base: position 7,145 of record CAOJBI010042113.1, read on the forward strand.
GTTTTTGGCCGGAAATTTTGGCCAGAAAAATTTTTCTGGCCTGATGTGGAATGGCCTGGCAGGCCAGATTTTCCGGCCAACCGATTGACATGTGGGCGGCCAATCAATGGTCTAGTCGGGCCACACTATGGTTTGGCCGGTCATTCCATAACTTGGTCGGCCAGCCAATGAGATCGCCGGAAAAATTGGCCGGCCGGCCTATTTTTCCGGTGATAGTTCCGGCGACATTTTAAAAAAAAATTGAAAATGGCAGTTTCATCATTTTGAGAGGCAACGCTTAGTAACACCCGTTAAAATTTACCTGAGGATCAGTTGCTTAATTATATTTCAATCAAAAGGTACAACAGACTTATAAATGCAGAATCACAACAAGTCATATATACCTTCCAAGTCTTGTCTTGGTAGATTTAGCCTTAGTTTATCTTTCTGTCAGCCTTTAATACTGCACTGAAGCTCTCTTGGGTAGTGTGGTCTGTTTTGACATCTTTGGGGTCATGTACTATTCCCTCTTCCTTCCCCCACACAAGTTATTAAACCGAGGCCCAAAGCGCGGGCATTTGCCCTCAGTTGATAAGAGGCCAAAGCTTGGTTTTTAAACAAGGCTAGAGGGCCCTTTTCCACTAGTCCCAAGTAATTAATAAATTTGAACATGCAATAGAAACCAATAACAAAAGCTTCTAAATATATATAATTTAGGGTAAACTTCAAAAACATGACATGTGGTTTCACTTATTATCAAAACGAGGACTTGCAATAATTTAGTTGAGTTTTCGTTGGATAATAAGTGATAATAAGTCCTCCAAATTATGCAAGTCCTCGTTTTGATAATAAGTGAAACCACAGGTCATGTTTTTGAAGTTTACCCTATAATTTAACCAATCAGTTGTGTGATCTGATTTGCAAGTAACATAAATATCAATCTCCAAATCAAGTTTTTGCAAGAAATTATAATATGTCCGGATCAGCGTGGTTGAAAAGAGTGGTAATGTAATATATCTCATTTGAATTTGGCCTAGCATAGGTAACCAATATATTCTTTATTAAACATGCACGGAGCCCTTCTTCCATCAATTATTAGATGGATACTGACTCACACTTAGGAAGAATATTGCAAGGATACCTCATACTTAAGCCACTGGCTGGTTTACCTATAAGACAACAATATGGCCTAAAATTAAGTTTATGGGAAAAAGTAAAATAAAACGCAAAGGCTTAATAATCTAAGGACAACCTGAATTCCATGAAAAAGAGCTTCTGTTGAGCATGCAATACCATACCCCTTAATTGATTTCATTTTTTATCTTTAGAACACTTATTTCTTCCATAGTGAAAATTAGTATCGATGTCATAGGGTGGCTGCCTGTAAGTCCAGACACACAACTAAAGCTTGTATCTTACAAGTTCAATGTACTTGTATCAGCCTTGTAAGAAACAGAGATGGAAAATTCACAATGTGTGTCTATATGAATGAAGGTTCACTTCTTTCAGCTTATTTTTCTGTTTTGTACGTACATCTACTTATAAATTGAAGTGAAATCAAAGTTCTTAAATAATTTGAAAGCGGTTTATCACTAAAAGTTGATCCAAGAAAAAATAGTGACATTTGAAAACATATATAATAGTAACAATATATTACCCAATTTGTACATTAATCAAACAATTTATCATACAAAATTTCCTGTACCTTAGATATTTAAGATTTATATTACGCATTAAGCCATTGCATAGCGAATAAATTAATTTTATTTAAGGATTGTTTTAGTGAACATGGCACAATGAATTTATCATTTTTTTTACGAAGAAACAAATAATTCTATTTTTTCCTTATTTAAAACCACGATGGTCTCTTCATACAGACTCTGATTCTTTGGCCAATCGAATTCTAAAAGCCAGGTATTTTCCAACTAGTTCCTTTCTGGATGCTAATCTCGGTCTCAATCCTAGCTATGTTTGGAGAAGTATTAGAGAATCTCAGGATCTTATTAGTTCGGGCCTGGTTTGGAAAGTTGGGGATGGCTCAAATATTTCTATCTGGCTCGATAAATGGCTACCCGATGACAACCCTTTAATCACTACTGCTTTTGACATCTCTTATGGAATTTTTATGGTCTCTGATTTAATTGATGGCAGAATGTGGAAAACTGATGTTATCAGGTCTATTTTTAATAATCGAGATTCCAAATTGATCTTGTCTATTCCTCTAAGTTTGCTAGATCAGAAAGATAGACAGATTTGGAAGTATGAAGCTAAAGGGAACTACTCTGTACACAGTGCATATAAGGCATTGGAATCTCCTTTTGTAGGGCCTGTTGATACTGAGTCTAAGAGCTTTTTTAAGAAACTTTGGGCACTCCCGGTTGCTCCTAAAGTGCGTAATTTGATTTGGAGAATTTTCACGGATGCGATTCCTTGCAAATTGGCATTACAGGCTAGACACATTGATGTCTCGACCACTTGTGTTATGTGTAATGGGGATAACGAATCGGTAGACCACCTGTTCTTAGGTTGTCCTCTTGCGAAACATGTTTGGAATTTTTCGAAGCTAAATTGGAAGCATGCTTGCCTCCCAAACTTTAAATCTTGGTGCAGGGTCATGGTTGCGAGTTTATCTGATCAGGATCTCGGTCTGATGTCCTATGTCTGCTGGTCGATTTGGGAAATGAGAAACGGAATTATTTGGAGCAACAAAACTCCAAATGCACATGGCTGCTTGAGACGGGCTGTGAATACGCATAACCTTTGGAAAACAATATCTGCACCTTCTGGGGTAGGCGTGCACCCTGCTGGATACGTGAGTAGTGCTTCTTCATGGGTTCCCCCGCCTAGTGACTGCTTGAAGATTAATGTCGACATTACCTGCAACCCCACCAACAACTGGACTGGATATGGGTTTATAGTGCGCGATAGTCAACGGCGTTTTTTAGCAGCGAAAGTTTCCCGCCTTGCTGGCTCCTATCAACCTACTACTGCTGAAATTTTGGGCATACGAGAGGTTTTGAGTTGGGTTAAGAACAAGAACTGGTCGAGGATTATTGTAGAGTCTGATTGCTTGAGAGCGATATTAGCTTTAAATTCCAATGAGCATTTGGACTACTCTCCGTTTGGTAGTATTGTTTTTGATTGTAAATCTCTTATACGAGATATGTCAACAAGCATTAGCTTTACTCATGTGTATCGTTCGGCGAATGTTGAGGCTCACAACTTAGCTCAAGCCTCACATTCTTCTCCGAATTGTGGGGAATGGTTCCATGTACTCCCCAATTGTATTTCTAATATTATTGAATGAATTGTTG
>CAOJBI010042125.1:0-13560 GCA_948277035.1 Euphorbia corollata
GCAATTTTTCTCAACCATGTTATGCATTTTGATTCTCACGATTTTGCAAAGGAATTACTGATCCGTTGATAAATCCGTTGCAAATTATAAAAACCTTACCTTGCAAGCATTTTGTTGCAGAGTGAATTTTTTTTTTTAAAACTCGGCACATTCCGATTATCTAAATAATAATTGTGATACTATTTTCCACATAAACATATTTTTAATTGTGAATACACTAATCATTTTACTTATGAAAAAAACATAAACATATTTTTCAAGTTTTAATTTCTCTTTTCCATTCAGAAGAATTTATGGAACATACTTAATTAGATAGTAAGTTTAATTGTGAGCGATATGACACCAAAAGATACCATTCAATTATTTAATTATGCAAAATGAAAATTAAATTGTACAAACTAAAACTTAAAAAAACCAACAGTGAATAAGATTAGGTAAAATTCAAACCAAAAGATCCGGTAATTTTAAATAAATTCATGGTCTTGTCAATAACAATATTCTATAATTCGCACTTAATCCTCAACCACAAAATTAGTTGCTAAAATTACCAAAATCTGTGTATAAAAGAGCGGCATCCAACACATAATTTTCAATCCAAAACAAAACAAAACATACATTAAACTAAACATTAGTTAATCATCAATCATGGCAATTAAAACCAAGCACCTAGCATTCGCCCTTCTTCTCCTTACCTTAGCACTAATCATTTCTTGTGATGCTCAGAAGTCCGGCGTAGCTTCAGGCTTCGATGGCGCGTCTCCGGCCGCCAGTCCAATGGGTTCAGAGTCCGCAGCAAGCCCTACTGGATCAGCAGGTTATTGGGGATCGGAGGCTTCAAGCCCCACTGGCTCTATGGGCGGTGAGAAAAAAGAGAAGAAAGAAAAGGGTGAGAAAAAGGAGAAAAAGGAGAAAAAAGACAAGGATGGTGACAAAAAAGAGAAGAAAGAACACAAAGAAAAAGACGGAGGTGATAAAAAGAAGAAAGAAAAAGATGATAAGAAGGAGAAGAAACACCAGTCCAAGGGCGCAGAGGCTCCTAGCCCTACCGGCCGGATCTAATTAATATAATGTATTATTTATCTTTTTGAAGGTTTTATGCTTACAAGAATAAATGTTGCTATAAATGAGTTAATGGAGGCTAGCAGAGGGTCTAGCTAAAATGATTTTTGGCTTTTATAAATACTTTGTTATGAGTTTTATTTAATAAAATATTGATTATTTTCTATCTCGTTTTACTTTATTTTATTAATATATTGAAATGCTAGTTTCTCTGAATCTTAGAATATAGGAATTATTTTCCAAAGTATAATATATGACACCCTTTGTAATAAGGTAAAAGATCCCATAAAATCAAAGCATAGATTCAGAATAGCTAGAGCAGTGTTAATTAAAAAGTTAAATACAATTAAAAGTAGTATTCATCCTAGCTATTAACTTTATTTGTTAAGTAGATAATGTAAATAAGTTAGATCCTCTGAGAAATGGGCTTAATTCATTTATTCAATAAAACTAATTTGAATTAAAAAAAAAACTAATTTGAAGAATTGGAACGTTATCTATAAAATTTTGGGTGAATTTGGAAATTCAAAAAATCATTGAACCAAAGGGAGTAAATATAGTAGAATTCAATTTCATTGAGTTGTGGGACTTCTTATGTAAGTTGGTACAAGTGGTAAATAGTTTTGTATCATTTAATTAAGATCTCGAGTTTGAGTCTTATGAATGTAAAAATTTCCTACTGGGACACTCAACCACCATATCTAGGTGTGTGACCCGCATTGGATCTGAATATGGTCAATATAAAGTTCTGATTAGTGAATTAAATAGACGAAAAAAAATTGTCACGTTGTGGTCTCGTGATAAAGACGAAAATTGATTGGTATTGTACCTTATTATGTCTGAACGTGTAGGTTACAGTGACTTTATTTTTAACAAAGTAAATCTTTTTTTACCTCTTATCACCATTGGATCAATCTTCACACCATTAATCCAATGATGATAAGAGGCAAAGTAATGAGATTTTGTTTTTGACAAAGTCACCATATAATCTATTTCAAACAATAGTTTCTTGGTCTTAAATTTTTGTTACATAGTGTATAAAAATATGACAAAACTATTGAAGCGTGACATGTTAATGTTTTCCAGTATACACGAGCTTACTAGTTATTTTATCAAGTACAATAAAAAGAAATGAAGATTTACATCATATATAAAATGTCCAGAAAAACCATACGAATTTCATAATTACCTTTATAAAAAAAGAATTTTATAAATTTTATTGCAAAATTTTCTTGATTGAATTAAAAATGAAATTGATACTGTGTGTCGTTTCAAGAACTCTAAACGCTTTGAAATAAAAATGCAATCCGAAAATTTGGTAAAGAACGATAAAAAGAAAACCAATGATAATCCAAACGTAGATGGCATCAAATTCTCCCAGTAACAAGGTTGCGAAAAATTAGCTGATTCAGTAGTTATTTAAGCTTAAACTGATTGTTTGTATACCTAAAATACCCAACTAAATTGTATCCAAAAAAAGAAATACCTAAATAATTATACCGTTCATTCTATACATAGCAAATAATCCTAAACCACTCTTTATTTTCTCTTACTATATATCATAGAACATATAATGTTTATTATAGGTCGAATTCGGGAGTTTTGAGTTTTTTCTTTTTTCTTCTTTTTATGTTTTATAAAAAATTAAAAAACAGTATTGGATTGAAAAAGTAACAATGGTTATCTCAAGAAAACTTTTGGCATTTGCCATTCTTCTTCTATTCTTAACTGAAGTTGCTTATTGTGATAAAGATTCAGAGAAGAAACGTAATAAAAGTTCAAAAAAGAAAACAGAAAAAGATGAAGAAGAAAGTTGTAAAGGTAAGGGTGAAGATGTCCTCACCCCTACAGAGGAATCCGGTGCCCCTGTTGGCGCCCCAGTGGATGGTGCCACTGCCGGTGATGCAGGAGGGGAAGCCCCAGCCGCTGGTGCCCCTGTCGGTAATGTAGGAGGAGGCGCCCCCACTGGTGCCCCGGCTGGTGATTTAGGAGGGGGCGCTCCAGCCAATGGTGCCCCAATAACTGAGGAAGGTCCTGTTAATCCAAAACCTATTCTAACTGGCTCGGGAAATCCTGGAAAATTGTTTAATGTATTAGATTTCGGGGTAAAATCTAGCCCAAACACAGATAATGCAGTGGTACGTATTTGAGTAATTATAAAACACCCTTGATGCATATGTGCACCCAACCGATGAAAAATTGACGTATATATATACATGCATCCATTTCTCATCGACTAAGTGCATATGCACCCATGATCTGTACTATTGGATAATTAACACGTCAACCGCTATACTTTTGTCCAACGTTATAAACCATAATGAACCACGTCTACGGTAAAAAATTTAAAATGAACGAGTTTTACGTTGATTTCAGAACTTTGTTAAAGCATGGAGGGCAGCATGTGATTTTAATGGAAAGGCGACGCTTGTATTTCCTAAAGGAGAATTTCATTCCAGTGCAGCAGTATTTCAAGGACCATGCAAATCTCTAATTGATGTTGAAATTCAAGGAACTATTTTGGCCGCATCAGATATTAGCAGTTACACAGATGATTTTTGGCTTTCGTTTGAGAAAATAGTGGGTTTGAATGTTTTTGGAAGCGGTACTATTGATGGTCAAGGCCCCAATGTTTGGAAATATAAAGAGAAAGGAGGCTCAATGTTCCCAATAGTAAGCAACTGAAAACAGTAAATCAGGGTGAGTTTGACGTTGTTTTTCAAAAGCCAACAGTTGTTTTCCGACAATAAAACATGTAAGATGAGTTTTTCTAGGACAACAACTGTCGGAGCTTTGGGAAAACAATGTTAAACTGGCGCTATACAGTATGATATATTTATTTTTAATTGCTTTCTTGAGACAGTTTTATGTTGTTGTAGAGTCTTAAGTTCATTGGTGGTGGAAAAATAACTATGAGTGGGCTCACTTCTATTAATCCTATGGGATTTCATGTCAGCATTGTTGATTGTGAGGATGTATTAGCCACAAATATGCACTTGATTGCTCCGGACGACAGCCCTAATACCGACGGGTTTCATATCAGTCAATCTACCAACGTTAGAGTTTTCGATAGTGTCGTCGGTACAGGTGATGATTGTGTCGGCGTCATCCATGGAAGTACCAATGTGGTGGTTAGAGGAGTTACTTGTGGTCCCGGTCATGGCCTCAGGTACGTAATAAACTATTTAATTCTGCTATATTCTATTTTATTCCACTGCCCAAACAAAACATTTATATCTTATCTTATTAATGTGTTTGCTTTATGAAAATCAGTATTGGAAGCCTCGGAAAATATGACGACGAGAAATTGTTGCAAAATGTTCTTATAGAAAAGTGCATCATGAAGAGTACAGACAATGGATGTAGAATTAAAACATATGCTGGATCACTTCCAAGTGTTGCTCAAAACATAACCTTCAGAGACATTACAATGACTAATGTTTCAAATCCCATCATCATCGATCAATCCTATGGCAAAAAATCAACAGCGGTTAGTTTTTTTTTTAAATATCATCTAGTTCAGGAAACATATTATTACAGACAGATTTTGTTCATTAACAATGGAGTTCAGCATTTGGCACCAAATAAACTAAGCTAGGCCTTGGAAATTCTAGGTTTTAGGCAAAACTAAAAGGGAAATACAATCGAATACATGAAAACTTAATTTTTATTTTGTTTTTACATGTAAAAAAATTATATTTGTAATTTTATATAAAAAACTTTTGTTATTTTTGTTTTTGTATGAAAAATGTTTCAAAATTATTTTTTTTACGGTTTGTCTTATATCTAGTATAAGAGTGGTATAAGGTTTTTATTTAACTTATTTTCCATTAATTTTCGCAATTACTTTTCAAATACTCGCAAAAACCATCGTTAGAATGCCTTATACTTGGTATAAGACTATACCCTTATACTAGGTATAAGACCAGACCGTAAAAGAAAAAATTTGAAAACTTTTTCACACAAACAGAAGTTTTTTCCGTAAAAGCAAAACACATAAATTTTTTTTTTCATGTAAAAGCATAAATACATTTTTTTATGTACAAAAGCGTAAAAACTCCAAACTAAAATCATAATACCTTATTGAATAAGAATGTGTTTCATTATTTTCACCTAGAAGAAAAAACATTATTACCAACAAAATCGGTCTACCGATACTATTCTCATTAAGTTGTGTTGATGAATTTCAAGAATTATTGATATATTGTATAGGTATGTCATTAATAAAAATTATCAGATCGCTTAGAAATTTTGGACATCGGATCATGTTTATTCCAGATCGAGCCAAAAGGAACCTTTTCATAGGAATTAAACTATTGCAACGACTTTTTATTTCAAAAACTCATTACCACTTCTACCGATTGCTATTCGTATAGGCTAGTCGCTTTTTTTACTTAGCTTCTTTGTTGATGAAACTATATAAACATTTTTGTAACTTGTTTAATTGTTGTGAGGCAGCCGTCAAAGGTACAAATAAGTAATGCGCGATTCATAAACATAAGAGGAACAACACCAACAGATAGCGGAGTAGATTTGCAATGCAGCAAGGCGGTTCCATGCCAAGGACTTGTGTTGTCAAACATCAATTTGCAATATATTGGCAAAAAGGCTAAACCATTTGTGTCTAACTGTACTAATGCCAAAATTACCTACGAAGGACCCCAAGCCCCGCCACCTTGTAATTGATCATTTTATTTGCTATTATTTCCTATTTATGATTTTTTCAAAATTATTTTCCCTTCTTGTACAATTTTACTTTCTTATGTATTTCTAATATATTGAGAGACATGCTTATATATTTTAGATTTATTTTTATATTTTAATGAAAAAAAATAAATGCCATGAACGAGTACATGAGTGAGATTGAACTTGTCTTACGCAAAATTAATTTGCTTATATTAAGGTTCATTTTGTGCTGCTTATATACCGATAATTAGTCTTTTCTAATTTCAATGTGGGATCTCCAACACTCACTTCCAAGTGCAATTGGGTGTGAATCAGTTGTCATGAGGTTCAAGGTTATCCACAGGCACTAGGGCTTTAAGTATGAACTCGAAATCTTTCTAGATCTTCTATTGATAAGATGGCATGTGAGAAATTTGTGAGCTTCGAATTATGTGTTCGTCTTTATAACTCAATGAGTATATAAGTAGGATGAAGATCATCTAACACAAAATTATCTGATAAATGTTAAGGTTTAGTCTACAACGCATATATACCGCCCTTCAATCGTATTTATTTTCAAGGTTAGATATTCAACATCTCTAAAACTTATATATGCTATAACAATCAAGCAATATAGTTTAACATATAAACAATTAAATACATAATCAAGTCAAGTAAATTACTGAAACTGATTCACCTTTAACTCCATGAAGACCAAATTAATTACAATTTCATCATCTTATTGCCGTTAACTTAGAGAATCGTGAATATCGACTGAAAGAAAAATAACGCTACAAAATTTTGCCATTTTTATTGCTTCAGAAAAAGCATTTGATGGTGAAAAATGAAGAGAGTGGTTTCATTGTCCATGAGACTATTATTAACTGTGATAGTTCATACGACATCGTTTTGTTTTTGTGTTGCAGCAGGCAGAATTTCGTCAGGAAATGTAAATGATACTCGAGCTCCAAAAATATTTTCCGTCGCTCAATATGGCGCACTTGCCGACGGACAGACAGACGCTAACAAAGTATATAATTGATTTTCTCTTATCTTCGAGTGCATTTTCTGTGTTACTTAAATTTGAATTCTTATTCTGAAATTATTTTATGATGTTTTTCCTTTTAATATGACATTTGAAATTCCGTTTAGCCTTTTTCATCAATTCACTTTAAAATAACATGTGTTAACACTAAACACGTACCGGAAAGTTATTGTAGTAGTTTTAGTGTCAAAATTTAAACCCACATCGATTCTTACGGTTCATTTTGCGCCATTTAGACACCAATTTGACGCTTAATGTTTATTTTTTCTTATATTATAACGTTGTTCTGTTTTGAAATAGTCATTTATGGCAGCATGGGAAGCTGCTTGTGCTCATCCTGGCAACTCAACCGTGTTCGTACCAGAGGGGCAGTACCTTGTTGGTCCAGTCATATTCGCCGGCCCATGCCACAATAACCAGTCGCCGGTGGTTCACATAGACGGATATCTGATTGCCCCGAGCAGGATAGATGCCTTCCCAAAAGGTACATGGATTGAATTTCAGGGGCTTAACGGAATTAATGTAAAGGGAAATAAGGGAGTGATGAATATTGATGGCCAAGGACAAGCTGAAGCTTGGAAACAACCCAGCTGCGGGAAGTCAATATCATGTGACATTTTAATTTCGGTAAGTCACATAGAATGCTGTTTTAGTCCAGTTGATTGCGTTAATGCTAAAATGATGACGTGACAACTTAACTCGGATATTTTTCAATATTGTTTGCTATTGTAGACGTTGTTGTTTTCTGAAGTTTCCAATGGAAGTATCAGCAACATTACAGTATCAAATTCGAAGGGATTCCATATAATAGTCCGAGACAGCAAAAACATTACAATTGAAAATATTGCTATTAAGTCTCCATGGGATAGTCCAAACACTGACGGAATTCACGTCGGTGATTCCACCAATATTACCATTATTTCGTCGGTAATTGAAGCAGGTGATGATTGTGTATCAATTGGACCTGGTAGCATCAACATTACCATTGCTGATATTCAATGTGGTCCAGGCCATGGAATCAGGTACTCTTTTGCATTTTCTGAATTATTTTATCCTTTTCGCTCATAGGGAAGTGAAAAAAATCAACGAATTAGCAAGGGTTCCAAGTTCGGTTGGTAATACAAAGTTGGATTGGATAGTCAAATTCCTTCCAAGTTCGTGCAATTTTGTTGGCAGTGTTATGTTTTTTTTTGGGGATCTGAATGAGAAGGTTTGCTTTGGCCATTAAGGGTTTAACCCGTTCCTTGAATCTTTCTTTCTTGATCAGTATCGGGAGCCTAGGTAGATATGAGGGCGAAAAGGATGTGCAAGGAATTACAGTTCAAGGCTGTGCATTAAATGGCACAAAAAATGGCGTTCGAGTAAAAACATTTCCAACATCGCCTCCAAGCTCGGTTTCCAACCTTATTTTTCAAGATATTGTCATGAACAATGTTTCCAACCCTATTATCATCGATCAACAATATTGTCCATCGAACTTCTGTGATCATTCCGAGGTAAGATGCACAAACTAAAGAGCTAATAGATTCATTAAATTAAGTTACATATTTAACTCTTTATAATATAAAATATTGGGCATAAGGTTCAAATAAGAGTATAAATCTCAGTCCATATTTTCATTTATACAAGGACATTAGCTTGTTGAAAATTGTTGAGTTGAGCAATGTGTCATTCTAACCTATTAGGATTAAATTGCTATTGCATTGATATATTATGCCCAGAAGTTAGATTTTACAGCAAAACCGAGTTTTCAAGTAAAAAAAAAGTTAATATAGTTTGTAAAAGTTGAGGAAAAGGAAACATTAGGCAATGGGCAATATAAACCCATTTGTTTATTTTGTTCTCGTATTATCTGTATCGGCAGTTTGTAATTCTTTGAATCTATATGTTATGAAATCATTACCTATTTACCCATGCATTTTGATCAATATGATATGCAATATGCTGATTTTTCAAGGTATGTGTTAAACAATCTGTTTTGATTGTATTTTGCATGTTTCATATTAAATAGACAAAGAAAAAAGTAATTAACATAATATCCATCACATGCATGATTCAATGGGCTAATGTTAATTTATACCTCATAAACATAACAGTGGTAATAAAATTGTATCAGTGCAAATACTTGTATGGCAGATTTTTTTATAATAGCAACATATAAAGCAAAATTTGTGAATTTAGGTATATATGCTACCAATTATAGTGTTTCACAATGTGTTGGTGTTCCAGAAATAAGCAATTAATTAATGTTTTGTTGTAGCCATCAATGGTGCAAATCCAAGATGCTCAATTCATAAATATAAGTGGAACAACATCCTCAAAAGTTGGAGTAGATTTACAATGCAGCAAAGCAGTTCCATGCAGAGTTAAGTTGTCAAACGTTACGTTGGACTACTTTGGAAATAAACAAGACTTTGCTTCTAATTGTACCAATGCATATATTACCTACAATGGTCCCCAAACTCCACCTCCTTGTTATCTTTTCAACTAGCCCATCTTCTTTTTCTTGGACATTGAGGCTAAGGCTTGCTAGCTCTTTTTAGTCTTTTTTTTTCTCAAAAGTTATTAATTAAGCTATTTAAACTCATTTTATAAACAACTCTACCTAGATTAATAAATCTTTGATTGCCATTTCCACATACTTAGATAATTATAACACATCACTCGGTTAAAAGTATAGTTTGTTCATTATCAAGTATCATTTTTTTTACATTTCAATATGATTATTGTTGCAGCGGTTAATAATTAATGTTTTATTTCTGAAACGAATAAAAATAATGACGTATAATTATAACTATTGCTAAATGTCATAAAACAGAAAACTTTCGACACGTTCTCAAACTCTAGCCAATAACTCTTAAATATGTTAACAGGAACTTTGAAGCAAAAATAGTCTTTAGAAAGAAAGGAAAATGGTAAACTTCAAAAAAAAACATGTGGTTTGGGTCATTTTCAAAATGGGTCTTGTGTTGATTATTATGGATCTCAAACGTGACAAGGGGTAATTTGGGACACTTAATATCCAACACAAGATCCATTTTGAAAATGACTCAAACCACGTATCCCTTTTTTTTAGTTTACCCAAAGGAAAAATAGTTACTTTTCCAAGAAAGCGAAGCTAGGGTACGGCGACGTTTACGACCTTTACACTTGAGACTAAAAAAGCTGCGTTTTAGAATGCGATCTTAATTAAAAGGCTCAAATCAACCACTCTAGGATGAACAAGGCAACAACAATGGCGTGTATGGCCGCCAGACGAAGAGTAGCACAGTCACTAATCCGAACCCTCAATTCTTCTCCTTCTTCCCCGTCATCTTCTCTCGCTGCACGTTCTCGTTTCCTTTTTTCTGTTCTAGACTTAAAAACCCCGTCGGAGTTCCTCCCGGAGTTCGTCAAAATCCCGATCCGGTTCAAAACTTCTAGGTCCGGTTATTCGCCGCTCAATGACCCGTCGCCCAATTTTAGTAGCCGTCCCCCGAAGGAAACAATCCTTCTTGATGGCTGCGACTATGAGCACTGGCTTATTGTGTTGGAATTTCCAGAAGATGCAAAACCCTCCGAAGAGGAAATGATTAATACCTATGTTAAAACTCTGGCTGCTGTTTTGGGCAGGTTAGAAGGTTTTTTCGTTTTCTATTTCTTTCGTTTTGATTTGTGATTTTGTTTCTCCAATTTGATGTATTTATGCTTTTAAGTGAGGAGGAGGCGAAGAAGAAGATTTATTCGGTCTCCACTTCGACCTATACAGGATTTGGTGCTTTGATTTCTGAAGAACTTTCCTTAAAAGTGAAGGGTACTGGAATTTTCTGTCCTCCAATTCAGGGTTTAGGGTTTAGCCTCTGTTAATTCTGTTTGTGTTACAAATGTTTGATTATCTAATTTCACAACGATTGCTGTTAATTTGCTTTCTTTGATTCATGATTTGTGCAATTGGTTGATTGAATTACATTTGTTTATTTGATTCCAGTGTGCTATTCAGGGAATTCTGTATCTTTGATTAAGTTTACATGATTTGTTTATGGCTTTGGCTTTTGTATTTCATTTTGGCTGTAAGAAATCATTGTATTTGGCTGATTTGTTCATGTATGTTTGTGGATGAGCAGAGCAGCCAGGTGTTCTTTGGGTTTTACCAGATTCATATCTTGATGTTCCGAACAAGGATTATGGAGGTATAATTTATAGTTAAGAATGATAAATTATAATTAAGAATGATAAATTATAATCAAAAGTTAAGAGTTTTATTTTATGAATGCTTTGAAAGCAAAGCCATAGCTTTCATCTTTCATTTTATTTGAATCAGGGGATTTGTTTGTGGATGGGAAGGTGATCCATAGGCCTCAGTATACATATAAACATAATAATAGACAACAACCAAGGAACAGGCCTCGTCCAAGATATGATAGACGCAACGAAACAATGCAGGTAGAAAGGAGAGTACCAATGCAAAATCAGAGTCCACATCAGCCGCCATCGGCTTACTCCCAGAATTCTTCTCAGGCTGGAGTTTCACAGGATTCTTATCCCGGTCAGTATAACCACAACTCGTGAGAATTTCTGCTGAAACTCTGCTAGTGCCAACTGCCAAGAGGTTAGACTTAGAAACTAGGAGATGCTCATTTGTGTTTCTCCTATTGTGTTATTTTTCATTGAGCTTTATTGTAGACTTGTGTCTTTGGTCTTGCTTCTGTCCAGAGAAATATAACATTAAATTCAGGTTGTTTATTTGTTTTCGACAAGATATGCAATGACTATCATACTATTGATTCAGTTAATTGCTTTTCTTAAAGCTAGTTTCAATAGAAAGAAGAGATAGAGAAAGCAAAAGTTATGGTTTTATGGAAATGCATATCATCTTTGTTGTTTGGTATCAGGAGGAGATGTTGGGAATGCTCTAGATAGATCCATCTAGAGTTTTATTTTAGAAATTCCTGAAATTTGGTGACAGTCCAATGTTTTGATAGAAGAATGAAAGTTGAGGATGAAATAACCATCTTTAGCCTATTTGTTGCTTTGATGCACAGGATTTTAGTTGCCTTTGTTTCAGTCGACTTTTTTATATGTTTTTTTTCCGCCATGGACGGGTCTTTACTATCACAGCAGACATGTTTAAGCTTAATTCTACATTCTGAGTAATATTCGATTGAGGATTTGAAAAACCTGTTTTTGGAAGTTTCTTCTGCAATGATATGCTTTTACGAACACGAGGGTTGAACTCAACTACTCCCAACCTGCCGTTTTTGGAGAATCATGGAGGAAATGAACTTAAAGGAAATGAAAATGGAGGATAGAATTTTCGAGGAATTGGTTGATTTTAAAATTATGATCTTTGAGAGGAAGGGAAGAGTTTCTGAATGAAATTAGTTGTCAAATTAGTTGTTAAATTACATATTCACTCTTTAATTTAATAAATTTTATAAATTGTAGTTGGACAAATTTAGTACAATAAGAGGAGGAAGGAATGCTCTCCCTTTAATTCCAGCCAATTTATTAAAATTCTTCTTCCCAAACATTGAACTTGAAATCCCATACTTTTCATTCCTTTAGAAAACTTCTTCTCAAACAAAGCCTTCAGTGAAATCCTATACTTTTTCATTCCTTTGAAAACGTACTTCTCAAGCAGAGTCTTAAGTGAATTCGAGCTATAATTGATAGACCAAAGCATTGGTCAATTGAGTCTTTATTTGATTTGCCACATTTTAGCACTTTGACTTTATATGCATTATTGGTCAATGGTCATGTGATGGTGTTTTCAAAATATTGAAAAGGGTTAAACACTTGAATGCATATGTTAAATTTGTGCTAATATTAAAGTTGTATTTTTTGTTTCTACAAAATTCAATGCGGTTGCTTTTCAACAATTTAAGTTCCAAAGTGTTTGGCTCCGGTAAAAATAAATTTCAAATTTTGGTTTGGATGAATGAAGAACTAATTTATTGACACGTCAATGCCATTTGTCAAATGTACTGTGTCACGTTCCATTGAAGTTTCTAAGTTCAGTTTTTATCCATTTAAATTATGATTGCAAACATCAATTACCAATATATAAGCAACATATTTATTCAAAAAAATCCTATCATAACTTGTAGCGTGATTGCAAATTTAAGAATAATACATGGATAAGTTTATAGCGATGAATTACATGAAATTTATTTAGTCCAATAAGTGTTTCATTAAAACAAGGTTTAGAATTTGTCTTGAACGTAGATAAATTTATAACAATGTTATCTATCATAATCAGGTGTGTTGATGGATGTAATTAGGGTAAAAACTCGGTGAACCATATGGATGACACAAAAAATTTATTTCCTTATACTAATTCGTGGAAAACATACAAAGTTCATGCTATATGATGCGAAAATATCAGCAATTACACATTTTCTTTATTTGTGGAAGTTAGAGCTTAAAATTATCTCATAGGCACACACGATTCAAATGTGTATCGATTGTGAAAAAAAAAAAAACAGGAGATTATATGTGGGTACAATTAACCTTGTATGGGGATAGAATATCAACAATAAACGTTTTTCCAGAAATTAAATTGTGTAGACCGTGGAGTAAGAAAAAGAAAATCAACCATATTAAGGTATTCAAGGTCCTTTTTTTTTTTTTTTACTTTTGAAGCTTAAACTGAGGCTTAAAATCATCAAAAGTATACAAACTTTCACATTACTAACATAATGGTATATGAACTTAAAAACTTAATATAATGGTATATCAACTTTATACTTTACTAACATGATTGTCAAATTTACCTTTGACCACTTAATTCACCTTTGACTTCTCTCTAAATT
>CAOJBI010042597.1:0-11399 GCA_948277035.1 Euphorbia corollata
CCACCAAGTATTGGTAATGCTGTAAATATCTAGAATTAATCCCTCTTTTATCTCCTCTTTGGCATGCGCACATCATCTCTTAAGAATTCCTCATCAATTAGGAATCTTTCCCTTCTTTTCCTTGTTGACAAAGGAAACATAACAATCCACTAATTGAGGAGTTTCAATTCAAGTAAAATCTTTATGTCATTTTTAATGTTCGTCCATTTAGGAATAAATAAGTGATTGACATAAGTTACACTTCTTTTCTTTAACTTTTCTTCGTAGTTTCCTATTTTGCATAGTCTGCTGAGAAGACCTTCCTCATTTCGGTAGAAACCTGAAAATTTGACAAAACCTTGATAAAAACTTATATATACACAACAATTAAGCACATAAAAGTATGGTTTTATACTACTATTTTCTACTTATCAAACGTTGATGAGATAAATAGACTAACATTTGTGTTCCAATAAGCATATCTCACGTGTTAAAGGTGGTGCCTTGAGTTAACACATGAGTGTGTTTAGTAAGATATATTGAAGATCGATATATGACAATACACGATTTTTTTATATATGTGTGAAACAACCCACACCTTATACCATGATAACAGAAAATAATTGTAAATTGTTTTAAAAAAATTTATAATTATTTTATGTTATCATGGTATAAGGTGTGGGTTAAAATTTTACAATTATTTTCTATTATTATGGTATAAGGTGTGAGTTGTTTCAGTTGGTATCAGAGCCATAGTAAATTAACTATAACTTTTTGTACAGAACATGAAATCATTTGATTATTTTTTGAAATTTTCAATAAGATATTCAAGTACAACATATCAAAAATTCAGAATTTTCTATCTAGTAAATCGCTCCCAGATTTACTTTAAAATTGACCCAATCTCATTTAGTATGCTACTTTGAGCACTACTTCTTCTAAAAATCATAACTCAAAATCGATCCATTCAAAAATTCCTAAATTTTATAGATAGAAACCTAACATATAGAGCTTCAACTCATCTTTGAACTCTAACCTCTAATTCTACTTCTAACATTATGAAAATCTTAGTATAAAACCATATATGTGCATAATTCTAACCTTTGTTCTTTCTCTTCTCTTCCTCTTTCTTTGCTCTATATTTTTGTAGAGCTAAAATGGGGTCAAACTTGATCCTATCAGGTTTCAAAATTATTTGAGGGTAAAAAGATCATTTTACCCTTCATTTTTCATTTTATTATAAATACTAGATTCCATACTATACTTTCCATCTATACTACACTAATACTAATAGAATAACATCAAATAACACTAATATTAACTATATTTTTTTTACTTTTTACATTTGTTTTTCTAATATTTTAAATATATTTTTATACCATTTTAACATACATATACTTTAATTAATAAAATTCTAAGACATATAATTTACGTGTCTCAATGCAAATATGATGTTATGACATGAGATGTTACAATTCTCCCCACTAAAAAAAATTTCATCCTCGAAATTATTTACTTGTTTCATCAAATAGAAATGGATAATCTTTTCTAATTTGTTCTTCTGTTTCCCAAGTAGCTTCCTCAACCGAAGGACTTCTCTAAAACACTTTTACCAATGGTATTTCCTTATTCCGAAGTTGTTTCATCTTATACCCGATAATTGCAACTGGTTCCTCCACATAACTGAAATTATTTACAATCTCTATTTATTGGTTCTTCAATATATGTGTAGAATCAAATCGATACTTTCGTAGCATACTAACATGAAAGACATTGTGAATTGAGTCAATTCTGATAGTAGTGCTAATCTGTAAGCAAGTGGAACAATTTTTTCTAGAATTTTAAAAAATTTTACGATTATTTTTTATTATCAAGGTATAAGGTGTTGGTTGTTTCAATTGGTATCAGAGCTTTAGTAGTAAACTAACAATAACTTTTTGTACAGAACATGAAATCATTTGATTTATTTTTTAACTTTTCAATAAGATATTCAAGTACAACATATCAAAAATTCAGAATTTTCTATCTAATAAATCGCTCCAATATTTACTTCAAAATTGACCCTGTCTCATTGAGTGTGCTGTTTTGAGCACTACTGCTTCTAAAAATCATAACTCAAAATCGATCCAATCAAAAATTTCCAAATTTACAAATAGAAACCTAACATATAGAGCTTCAATTCATCTTTGAACTGTAACCTCTAAAACTGCCTCTAACATCATGAAAATTTTAGTATAAAACCATATATGTGCATGATTCTTATCTTTGTTCTTTCTCTTCTCCTCTTCCTCTTTCTTTGCTCTATGTTTTTGCAGAACTAAAATTGGGTCAAACTTGATTCTATCAGGTTTCAAAAACTTTTAAGGGAAAAAAGACCATTTTACACTTCATTTTTCATTTTATTACAAATACTAGTTTCCATACTATACTTATACTATATTCTATCTATACTACACTAATACTAATAGAATAACATCAAATAACACTAATATTACCTATATTTTTTTTTACTTTTTACTTTTGTTTTTCTAATATTTTAAATATATTTAAATGAAATTTTATACCATTTTAATATATATATATATACATTAATTAATAAAATTCTAAGACATATAATTTACGTGTCTAAATGCAAATATGATGTTATGACATGGGATGTTACAATTCCCCCCACTAAAAAAATTTTCGTACTCGAAACTATTTACATGTGTCATCTAATAGAAATGGATAATCTTTTCTCATTTGTTCTTCTGTTTCCCAAGTAGCTTCCTGAACCGAAAGACTTCTCCAAAGCACTTTTACCAATGATATTTTCTTATTCCGAAATTGTTTCATTTTATACCCGATAATTGCAACTGGTTCCTCCACATAACTGAAATTATATACAATCTCTATTCTTGGTTCTTCAATACATGTGTAGGATCAGGTCGATACTTTCATAGCATACTAACATGAAAGACATTGTGAATTTGAGTAAATTATGATAGTATTGCTAATCTATAAGCAAGTGGAATAATTTATACCAGAATTTTAAAAAATTTTACGATTATTTTTTATTATCAAGGTATAAGGTGTTGGTTGTTTCAGTTGGTATCAGAGCCTTAGTAGTAAACTAACTATAACTTTTTGTACAGAACATGAAATCATTTGATTTATTTTTGAACTTTTCAATAAGATATTCAAGTACAACATATCGAAAATTCAGAATTTTCTATCTAGTAAATCACTCCCATATTTACTTCAAAATTGACCATATCTCATTGAGTTTGCTGTTTTGAAAACTACTGCTTCTAAAAATCATAACTCAAAATCGATCCATTCAAAAATTCCCAAATTTTACAAATAGAAACCTAACATATAGAGCTTCAATTCATCTTTGAATTGTAACCTCTAATTCTGCCTATAACATCATGAAAATCTTAGTATAAAACCATATATGTGCATGATTCTTACCTTTGTTCTTTCTCTTCTCTTCGTCTCTTCCTCTTTCTTTGCTCTATGTTTTTGCAGAACTAAAATAGGATCAAACTTGATCCTATCAGGTTTCAAAAAATTTTTAAGGGTAAAAAGACCATTTTACACTTCATTTTTTATTTTATTACAAATACTAGTTTCCATATTATACTTATACTACATTCTATCTATACTACACTAATACTAATAGAATAACATCAAACAACACTAATATTACCTATATTTTTTTTTACTTTTTACGTTTGTTTTTCTAAAATTTTAAATATATTTGAATGTAATTTTACACAATTTTAATATATATATATATATATATATATATATATATATATATATATACTTTAATTTATAAAATTCTAAGAAAAATAATTTACGAGTCTAAATGATAATATGATGTTATGACATGTGATGTTACAATTTTCCCCCACTAAAAAAAATTTCGTACTCGAAATTATTTACCTGTGTCATCTAATAGAAATGAATAATCTTTTCTCATTTGTTCTTCTGTTTCCCAAGTAGCTTCCTGAACCGAAGGACTTCTCCAAAGCACTTTTACCAATGATATTTCCTTATTCCGAAGTTGTTTCGTCTTATACCCGATAATTGCAACTGGTTCTTCCACATAACTGATATTTTCAACAACTTCTATTTCTTAGTTCTTCAATATATGTGTAGGATCAGATCGATACTTTCATAGCATACTAACATGAAAGACATTGTGAATTTGAGTCAATTCTGATAGTAGTGCTAATCTATAAACAAGTGGAATAATTTTTTCCAGAATTTTAAAAAATTTTACGATTATTTTTTATTATCAATGTATAAGGTGTTGGTTGTTTCTGTTGGTATCAGAGCCTTAGTAGTAAACTAACTATAACATTTTGTACAGAACATGAAATCATTTGATTTATTTTTGAACTTTTCAATAAGATATTCAAGTACAATATATCAGAAATTCAGAATTTTCTATCCAGTAAATCGCTCCCATATTTACTTCAAAATTGACACTATCGCATTGAGTTTGCTATTTTGAGCACTACTGCTTAAAAAAAATCATAACTCAAAATCGATCCATTCAAAAATTCCCATATTTTATAGATAGAAACCTAATATATAGAGCTTTAATTCATCTTTGAACTGTAACCTCTAATTCTGCCTCTAACATCATGAAAATCTTAGTATAAAACCATATATGTGCATGATTCTTACCTTTGTTCTTTCTCTTCTCTTCTTCTCTTCCTCTTTCTTTGCTCTATGTTTTTGCAGAGCTAAAATGGGGTCAAACTTGATCCTATCATGTTTCGAAATTATTTGGGGTAAAAAGTCCATTTTACCCTTCATTTTTCATTTTATTACAAATACTAGTTTCCACACTATACTTATACTACATTCTAACTATACTACATTAATACTAATAAAATAACATCAAATAATACTAATATTACCTATATTTTTTTACTTTTTACTTTTGTTTTCTAATATTTTAAATATATATTTTATACCATTTTAATATACATATACTTTAATTAATAAAATTCTAAGACATATAATTTACGTGCCTAAATGCAAATATAATTTTATGACATAGGATGTTACGATTCTCTCCCACTAAAAAAAATTTTATCCTCGAAATTATTTACATGTGTCATCGAATAGAAATGGATAATCTTTTCTCATTTGTTCTTCTGTTTCCCAAATAACTTCCTCAACCGAAAGACTTCTCCAATGCACTTTTACCAATGATATTTTCTTATTCCCAAGTTGTTTCATCTTATACCCGATAATTGCAACTGGTTCCTCCACATAACTTAAATTATCTGCAATATCTATATCTTGGTTCTTCAATATATGTGTAGGATCATATCGATAGTTTCATAGCATACTAACATGAAAGATATTATGAATTTTAGTCAATTCTGATAGTAGTGCTAATCTGTAAGCAAATAGACTGATTTTTTCCAGAATTTTATAAAAAAATTTACTATTATTTTTTATTATCAATGTATAAGGTGTTGGTTTTTTCAGTTGGTATCAGAGCCTTAGTAAACTAACTATAACTTTTTGTACAGAATATGAAATCATTTGATTTATTTTTAAACTTTTCAATAAGATATTCAAGTACAACATATCAAAAATTCAGAATATTTTATCCAATAAATAGCTCCCAGATTTACTTCAAAATTGACCCTATCTCATTGAGTGTGCTATTTTTAGCACTATTGCTCCAAAAATCATAACTCAAAATCGATCCATTCAAAAATTCCCAAATTTTACGCATAGAAACCTAACATATAGAGCTTCAATTTATCTTTGAATTGTGACCTCTAATTCTGCTTTTAACATAATGAAAATCTTAGTATACATCTATATATGTGCATGATTCTTACCTTTGTTCTTTCTCTTCTCTTCTTCTCTTCCTCTTTCTTTGCTTTATGTTTTAGCAGAGCTGAAGTAGGGTCAAACTTGATCCTATCAGTTTTCAAAATTATTTGAGGGTAAAAAGACCATTTTACCCTTCATTTTTCATTTTATTACAAATACTAGTTTCCACACTATACTTTCTATCTATACTACACTAATACTAATAGAATAACATCAAATAACACTAATATTAACTATATTTTTTTTACTTTTTATTTTTGTTTTTCTAATATTTTAAATATATTTTTATACCATTTTAATATACATATACTTTAATTAATAAAATTCGAAAACATATAGTTTACGTGTTTAAATGCAAATATGATATTTTGACATGTGATGTTACAGTATGTATTGGTGTTTGTCTTATTGTAATAGTAGTGTGAATATCCTTAGACCTAGATACTAGTTAACTTGTTCGGGTGTTGCTATATTATGGGTCATCAATAAGCAAATCTATCAAGGATGCCACGTGAGATTATAGGCATAGTGGTGTCCGTCCATTGCTAATCTGAGTAGTCGAGAAGGAAACCATAACTCCTAATACAGAAATATAATGAGAGCTATACTTGGCCACTTGTACAAGTGACTTCGCTCAAAAACTTTTGATTAGAGTATGTGTTGATAGGAATGGTTCTTAGTCAACACATTTGTATGGTGGTTGTGTACTTTGGTAACAAGCTAAATACTGGAATAGCCAAAACGAATTAGTGGGCTAATGCTTAATTCGAGCCCAAGAAACTAGATGGTACTTAATTCTGATGGAAAGACTGTATTGCATTGGTTATTGGGTGCAGATATGGGATAAAGTCGCGTGCACATGACGTTCCAAATATCGGGAGATCATATCACACACTTTGAGTTTTCACGAGCCAAGTAAAAAATTGTTAAATGGAGTCTAAATTGAAAGGTATTGATAATGGTTAAAACATTGGCTGGTTGGACTAGTGTATCCGAGAGTTAAGAATCAGAAAGGAAGGAACCAAACTGTATCGCGAAGTGATGGTCAGACCCTTACATAAGTGGCCCCCGCAAGTCTATTTGAAAAATGATGTTCAGGTACAACTTATCAACAAATTAAGCCGAAATCAAGTTGAACTTTTTGTCGGACTAAATAGTGACTTCTTCATGAACAAGTCGACTCATGTAGAAGCTCGTTTCCAATTCCTTCCCAATCGAATGGCTTGAAACATTCCTACATTTTTTTTATTGAAGAATATAATATTTTATATCAAATTAGATGCAATAACAACTCAAAGGTGGACAAGTCCCCCTACATGTTGAAGAATCAGCTGCTTTAATTAACAATTGTGCAGCATGATTCGCAGACCGATTATCATAGACGATTAATAAACTACACTAAACATAATACCAGAGTTAAAACACCGGACAAACACATAACAAAACATAACAGACTGAACTTACTTTCATAGCAAGACAAAACATGTCATTAGGCAAGATTTTGATGCAACCTATATTTTCTTCATTTCCAACTAACGCTTTCGAAATTCTAAAATCACAAGAACACATGCTTATACGATAACATTAACCAATATTGTAGATCTGAAACGATCTTCTTGAACCGAGATAGAATAGGTGTCTACTATGTGAAAGATCAGTAAGAATCTTGTCTAAAATCTGATGAAGTCCAACCCAATTGTAAATCTATCAAAATTGAGTTATGTAGCAATCGAATCCTTGATTGAAGAAGAAAACACTCGTGTAGTGGAGAAATAAAAATAGTAGATATATATTATTATTATTGTCACTTAAATGTTATGTAGCTTTTTTAATGATTATATAATTAAAATGAACTTAATACTTCATATAAATATTTCATATTTACGGGATTAAAAATGAAAAGGAGGCCTTAATTAGGAATCTACATAAAATTCATTTTTCAAATTGTCAATTTATTCCCCATCTTTTTCATTTTCAAATTTGAGAGCTTTATCTTTTAGAATTTTATCTCTCTAGATTTTTCGACAAATAAGTCATTGAATTATACTTAGACTACAATTCAATTCAATTCAGTTAAGTTAAATTCAGATAAGTTCAGTTAAATTTAGTTCGGTTAAGTTCGGTTATGTGTAGTTATAAATTTACACTGAAATAAATTCAATTTAAGCTAAGTTAAGTTCAGTAAAATTCATTTCAGTTAAATTTAATTTACTTCGGTTCAGTTCCATTTTTAAAAGTTGAAGAAAACATAACCTTAGAATGAAAAAATGATAACCCCTCACTAACAATTTTGAATGTTCAATATCATAACATCAATTAATTACATATCTTAAACACGTATGTTTTATACTTATAAAGAAAAGATTTTTATTTTTAAAAAAATAAAAAGATATTTTTGGAATAAAGAAATTTGTTGTATTAATAACCATATAAATTTGGATTTCAGGCAGCATTCAGTTATAAACGAAGTCTTACCAACCCGCCTTCGAAGCTACAAATTTCCTTCCTTTCTTTCAATTTCTCGATCGATCTCTTCATTTTTTTTTATTTGGGGTTTTCAGTTTTCAGTTAGGTTTTGTTTCGATTTTGATTATTTTACTGATGGGAGCTAGGGTTTGGCAAAGGCGGATCGCCATAATCTGCCTGCTTGTGATGATTTGGGGAAGATTATTCTTCTCTGCCTCCGCTTACCATGTTCGGGCTTCGACGTGCCCAAGAGAGTCCCTTAATGATTCGATCTCTAGATTTCTAGATCGACAATGCTCGCTCGAATTCAGTGATGACTCCTCTGGTTTTATTAGCGTAACAGAGGTAATTTGATTTATGTTTTTATTTCTTGTGTTTAGGTTTTTCCTTTTTTATGTATTGTTATGTAATTGCTTTCTTTTGTTTGCTATTTATTCTTCCTTTTTGGTTTAATGCTTCCAATTTTTGGTTTTTGTTTGATTCTGGTCCTGTTTTGTTGTTTGTTCTGATTTTAAACAGTTACGCATCATTGATTTAGTTGAAAATTTGTTGCTTTTTATACCAGATGTTGACCTTGTTATGTGCTGCCAAATTGATCAAGGATAAATTGCTTTCATATGCTGTATTTTGATTCTGCAAGCTATTAAAATGCCTTTATAGCTCCATACTCTTTTCAACTGCTCTTTCCAGTCATTTCAGCAGTTTTAACTGGGGCCGAGATTGTTGTGGAGACCAGAATACTATGCAATAATTCATAAAACTTTGCAGTGGTTATGAATATTTTGATTGCTTGTAAATGGGGAACGGTTATGTATTTGAATTTTGATGTATTGCATTTGTTAGGGAAGTTAGAAGTATTACTGAGCCAAATGGCTTTTGAGGGCTGATTTATGTTCTTTCTTTTAGTTAACGATATAATTTTCTTTTACTGTGAAGGGTGATGATATTACTTTACAAAATGCATTAGATATGGTTGACAAGGGAAGTTACAAATATGTAGCTGTGTTCTTCTATGCATCCTGGTGCCCATTTTCACGGAGTTCGAGACCAATCTTCTCTCTCCTCTCTTCTTTATATCCCTCCATCCACCATATTGCGATTGAAGAGTCGTCGATCAGACCAAGGTTCGTTATTTAAGACCATTATCTTGTTGTTTTGTTCTTTAAAAAAGTTGTGGCTTGGCAATGCATTTAACCGATTGATTTCTGCAGAGTACTCTCGATCTATGGGGTTCATGGATTTCCAGCACTCTTCCTAATGAATTCTACTAAGCATGGGCGGTATCATGGATCCCGAACTCTGGGTTCCGTTGTTGATTTTTATACTGACTTCTCAGGTAACTCTTTACTTCAAGGCTGTAGCCTAAATCTCTTGGACAATTTTATTTATACAATGTATGAACTAGTGAAAAGCACTCTGTTTTCTCAAGATAGTGAACCAATCATCATATATATTGTTGCATGTGAACTCTGCAAATGAGATATTTTCTCTTAACACGTTCCTTTAAGTATATTTCTTAGAATCGTGTTGTGCTGTCTGATTTTACTGAGTGGGATTTGGGCGAAAAATGTTTCTCCTTAGGTGTCTATTTTTGAACATTGTGTTCTTATATTTAGGCATAAAGGCTGCCTCATTGGATAGAGACAGAATAATACTACCATTAAATGAAGAAAAACACAATAAGGCCGAGGAGGAAAGCTCCCTGTTTTCATGGGCAAGATCTCCAGAGAAGTTCTTTAGACAAGAGAAATACCTGGCTATTGCGACTGCATTCGTTCTCTTGAGATCAATGTTTGTAATTTTGCCTGCTATGCTCACCTTTGCCCATTTTGCTTGGCTGAAATGTATGCAAAGATTGAGAGTGGAGAGCTTATTGGAGCATCCTAAGGCATATCTTAACGGTGTCATACATGTGTTTAATTCCCTCAAGGAGCCTTGGAGGAAAAGGAATTTACAGGAAGGAGCCATTAATGCCAGGGCTTGGGCATCTAAATCGCTTGCAACTGTGTCGATAGGGGAGGCAAGCACCAGCCGAGACTGTCGCTGAACATCAAAATTGTCAAACTCGGGATTTTATACTGGGAACCAAGTATTTGGAATACCTTGCTCCCAAAAGTGGACATCGGTCCCAATTTAGGTTAATGGGGCAGATGTCATCTATTGGGAGAAGGATATTCCAAACACCCGGCTCCTTGTATAATTTCTTGTCAAACACGGATATTTAGTCGGAGGATTTGGCTGCGAATTCCTTCAGTGGTTGAGTTCTGTATTCCAATCATTTTGACACTAATT
This sequence comes from Euphorbia corollata, assembly GCA_948277035.1. NCBI lineage: Eukaryota > Viridiplantae > Streptophyta > Magnoliopsida > Malpighiales > Euphorbiaceae > Euphorbia > Euphorbia corollata. The sequence continues at coordinate 10,591 of CAOJBI010042597.1, forward strand.
CATAGTGGGACTTTGTAGCTTTTGTTTTTTATTTGTTTATATGAGTTAGTTTGCAATTAATTTTGCCTTTAAGAGAGCAGTTAGTTTAAACCCAATCTGTGTATACGTACTTTTAATATAAGTAATAGACTTGATATGCGGAGGCTTATCAATTTATTCTTTTGATTGGCGGTGTTCATTGTTTTGAATATCTATCTATATGGAACAGATATTATATCAAAGCAGCACAATTGTAAGAAAGACGATCTTTGATTCTTTGCTGAGTTTTTCTAGTTTGAGCTTTTCGGTCTGTCATCTTTACTTGAGGAGGAGTAAAAATGACTTTTCATTGTTTGCTGGTTCATTCTAGTTGAGCTATTCAGTCTGCCATTATTTCTTGATAAGTTGAGCATTTCAGTCTCGTTAAGTTGTGATGATACGGATTTGATTTAGATTGTAATTTTATCTATCTGAAATAGTTTAATGCTTGTTTGGTGAATATCAAATCATACTCTTTGCATCATCGGATTGATACAGGGGCAACCCAATCACCCTTTTACACATGTACATTGTAGAATTTATATTGAGACATGATTATTTGATATGCAATTTGGAGTGATAAATGAAGTTTAGGCCCCGTTTGTTTGCTGTAAAATATTCCGGATTTTCTGGCGTTTGTTTGTTATGGGAAATAAGTTAAAGGAAAATATTTTGCAAGTCAACAGGAAAATGTAGTGTAAATAAAGGAAAATGTTTTCCCATCAAAAAGTTGGGAAAACATTTTCCCTTATTCTAGCACCTCACATTTCCACTATTACCATCACCACCAC
>CAOJBI010043114.1:0-10046 GCA_948277035.1 Euphorbia corollata
TTCAAAGGAATTAAATGAACACACCATAAAAGAGAGAAGAAATTAGAATCAAAAGAGACATGATGATGATAATGTCAACCAAAATAGAGAGAGTGCTTTGCCCACTTCCAGACATATGGGTCCCATCTTCATCATCACTAACTCCGTCCTTTCTTCAACTCCTATTTCTCTTTCTCTCTCACAAACATAATCCCCATTTCAAGAAACAGAGAAAGATAGAATCTTTTGTGTTAATTTCTTGGTTTGACAATGGAAGGTGGAACAAATGATGCTGAGTCAAGCTCGTCGGAACTAGAACTTGGACTGGGCCTGAGTCTCGGTGGTGGTGGTGGTGGAGTGACTAAGGGAAAGGGAAGTCCATGGGGAGAGTGTGGCAGAATCCTCACTGCTAAAGATTTCCCTTCTTCTGGCTCTAAAAGACCTGCTCCCCTTGTTTCTAATGACTCGACATCCCCTACTGCCGCCTCCAGGTCTGTTTGGTTCCTAAGAAAACTAACGAGAAAATTGATTTTCATTCTTCCTCTTTTGCTTGTTTTACTTCGTTTTATTTCATCCCTAAGAAAAGGGTTGAACTTTTCATTTCACAAGTTTATTTTTCTGTTTGTAATGACTGAATTTAATACAAGTCTCTGCTATTTACCTTCGTGTGTCTTTTAGCTTTGTTCATGTTTGTACAATTTTTGCCTGTTTATTGCAAGACTAAAGGCTTATTGGTTGTTGAAAATTAAAGAAAATTCCTTTGTGGGAGCAGTCAGGTTGTGGGGTGGCCACCTATAAGGACTTACAGGATTAACAATTTAGTTAATCAAGCTAAGGCTTCAAGATCTGAACAAGACAAGTCTACCTGCGACAAAGATGGTTTGTCTTTGAACAAGACAACTGCTGCAGGTTACGAAAAAGGACATGTTGGATTTGTAAAGGTGAATATGGATGGAGTTGCAATTGGAAGAAAAATAGATATGAATGCTCATGCTTCCTATCAAACACTTGCAAAAACACTGGAGGACATGTTCTTTAGGTCCAGCCCATCCATCACTTCTATTGGTAGGTGTTTTTTGTTCTTCTTTCGGGTTTGTACATGGATTCAAATTGAATGCTGATTTTGTACTTGTGCGTATAGGTGGAGAGAAACAACAGCAACTACAGCGAAAACCTTCCATGCTTTTGGATGGTTCATCTGACTTTGTTCTCACCTATGAGGATAAAGAAGGAGATTGGATGCTCGTCGGAGATGTTCCTTTCAGGTGTGGTTACATTTTCAATGTGTTGGTGCATGATCTAGCAATTTTTTCGAATATAAGGTCCAATTTTTTTTTCGAAGATTAAAGTTAATCCGATAGTCCTTGTTGGCTGTTGTAACTCATTCATCAGAGGAAATGGTACTATTGATAATTTCTGATAGATTTTGATTTTCCTGTAATTTGCATCGCTTTTTAGTTTTTACATTTGGAAGGTGAAATTTGTGCTAGAGTTTCTAACATGGCGGACTTTGAGCACTAGATATGAGATTCGGGGAAACTCAATCTTATGGAATACTAATTGGGTAATTTCATTGTATTCAGGATGTTTGTGAGCTCAGTTAAGAGGCTCCGAATCATGAGAACATGTGAAGCTAATGGACTTGGTGTGTTAAACTTTCAATCTACATTTTACAGCTAAGTTCTTCCCTGAGATTCTAACACTTCCCTTCAACATTGGCAGCTCCAAGACTCCAGGACAGGAATGGAAGACAAAGAAGCAACCCGACTTAACTACACCGAAATATATCCCACCATTTTGGATTTCAGCAATATATGAAAAATTACAGTTTGAAAAAATACAAATGTTCTGCTATGATTGCATTTTGAACTTGCTTTTTTTGTCGTCCGCTTGATCGTTATAAGGTCGAAGCGAATTGTTTTCATTTTTGTAGGAAGATGTTCTTTTTAGCTGCTTGTTTTGTTATATTATGCTGCCAATGCCAAGGAGGCATTTGCAGACTTGACTGCTGCTTTCTCATACTGTAAATATGAGAGTACTTCATATTTTAGAGTAGTGTTTGCTGATATCTGGAATTTAGTCAACTCCATTTAACTGTTTTTGTGGTTTATTTCTTGAGAAGCTCTCAATTGTTGTGCTGACTTTTCATTTCTTCATGTGTTGAGTAGTGTTCTTGTCTTCTATAACCTTCCATCACTAATATACCAGTGATGGTTATTGTAAGTGGTTCAGGTTTATTGTACCCAACCATAAGCAAAACAAGCTCAACCTACATAATTTGAAAGTTCATAACAAAAATCTAGAATAACTAGTCCTAAAGGAGACCAAAAAGTTATACTATCATTCAGGTAGTGTACAATATTAATTGCATCCAACTCCAAGATAATGCGGTGAAAGTTATTGTGCTTCATTGCATCTTAAAGCTTCAGCATTCCCGAGCCACCACTATGTATCACATCACTTGAATTAATTCCAACCACTATTTGGTTTTTTGTTGGAGGCTATGAGCTACCACTAAACCACTAGTTATTTTAACTTTTTTTTAAGGCAACCTTTTATTTTATAGTGGTGGAAAATAAGCAATAAAAAAAGTAAAAGAAAGCAAAACGTGATGATGGAAAAGTAGGAAATGCAATCTGGTTTAAGAGATTCTGTCATGAAATAAGAGACAAGTTTGGTGGGCAAGCTTATGCAATCATATTGAATTTGACTGTATAATACATATAGCATGACCCCATTTGCATTTTCTTATGCAATTGATAGCAAAACACAACTGTAACCTCCTAACATATAAAAAACAAATCAACACAGGTAGTAATTAAAGGAGCTCATGCTAAGCTTTCTATAATTACTTTTTGGTTCTATCTGGTATTATGCCGGTTTCCATGTTTTGGTAGAGTGAAAAGACCTCCATCTACTTATGAACAATCATTGTTTTCCTTTTCATCATGTCACCTTCTCTTTTGTAGATATATATTTGTCATTCTTGCAATGTAAAGGGGCTTCACCAAAATAAACACTATAAATAAAGGGGTGCCATGGTAATATTGGAATCAATTCTCCTTCTCTGAGGAACTCAAGATACATATATAATTGGTCTCGTAAATGAAAATTTTACTCTTAAGCTGGGACCAACAGAGTTTATACGGATAGAGTATGAGAATTTCAAGTATTTTCTGCATGTATATAAATATCAATGGGTAAACAACTAAATTGGATCAGTGAGATAACCATCAGAGCAGATGCTGCTGCTGTATAATACAAGGGGAAACAAGGTATATCTATCCTTTTATTATACAAATGAAAAACAGGTAATGGAATAGGACATGATAATTGTAGAAAAAGGGTGTTGTCATTCTTTATAATACAAACATGTCTTTGGTTTATTTCTTTAATATAGCTGTAATAGAGGACTTGCTATAAATAATTAATGATATCACAGGTAAAGAAGATTCAAGTACAAATAGATAAGAAACTTAAATAATGGTAGCATAAACATGTATGCCAGGACTCCAAATCTTGAGTTATGTTTAAGCCTCAACACAAACTTATTTCATTTCTTAAGCAATCAGGTATTAAATTATCTTACAAAAATACAACAGGACTCGATGCAGCAGACTCATGTACGAAAATTCTAGGATTCTGCATTGAAGTAGCTGCCAATAACAGGAAAAGTGGAGAAGCAGAACTTAAAACAGTCTAATGCAAGAACTCTCTTGGATCAGTGACATAACCAGTCAAAGCAGATGCTGCTGCTGTATAGGGGGAGGCCAGATATATCTGCCCTTCTTTGTGTCCCATTCGGCCCGGGAAGTTCCTGTTTGTCGTTGAGACACAAACCTGCAATGGTACACCACACCAATAGTCAATACGAGCATATTTGCCAAACAGTCGTAGCATGCATTGCACACAAATACTATCGACTTCTAATTAACAGCTGCTCATATAAGATCTTCATCAAATGTCTGAAAATACATACTATCCGATCAATCCATTTCTGGATGGAGTAACAAGTTCTACAGTGGAATTTTGGTGGACAAACTATACAGCTTGTAAAACTGATTTGTCACATTTGGAACTTTCAATTGATAAGAGGGGGTTAATAAGATCAAATCTCTTTCAACATTTAAAATGTTAACCAACCGAGGCAATGATGGAAACTCTTTCAAGAAAGAGAGGACACAACACAACCATGATATTACTATTATGTTTCATTCATGAATTGGAAGCCCTCACTGAAGATTTAAAATGAAAATTTGATGGGCATTATCAACTAAATATGGTGAGCTACTTGGAGGGGAAGCATTAGTTAACATACCATAGGTTCATTCATGCGAGCATAAGTGTCTTTAGGTCCTCCCAAACAAGCTCCACAACTAGGACTTGCAGGTGTGTCACAACCAGCTTCTTCAAATATCTGAGAGCATGTTTTGCCACCTGACCCTGGTACTGGCAGACTATATACGTCCATCCAAACCTGTAAAATTCAAAATTGAACATATTCAGCCTCATTTTGGTATCGGTCAAGATCAAAATACCCTAACCAATTTACCATAGAATTCCATTCTACAAACCTTTTGCGTAGCTGGGACAAGAAACGTGGGCACTTTCACCTTTTTTCCCTGCACATATCATAATATGTTACGCTGGAGATGAAGGAAAAAGGAAAACTAATATCACATACATGAACAGAGACTGTAGCTCTTCTTTTCTCTATGACAAAGAAGAGAGAAATAGGGGAAAATGAAGGTTCCTAGGTTTTTAGACCCAGGAGGTCACAACCATACATTTGCTTTTGTTCAAAACTTGAAAGTGTAATTGAGGTTTTTGTTGACCAAATAAAATTAATAGCTAAAACAGATAAATTGCTCTTACAGAAGCTAGAAAAACTTTAGCTGCAGCCATAAAGTCCTCTGTTTTTCCACCCGTGCAAGATCCAATGTACACTCTGTCAATTTTGACATCTTTGCATTCTCTAGCCAATGCACGATTATCAGGAGAATGAGGCTGTAAGAAATATACGGATGATATCATTCCTTATGAAACACAAATTGTGAGTTAGTCAAAAACATATATCAACTATCAAATAGACTATGAAAAAAAGCAAAATACAATCACAAACCTTCGCCACTAAGGGTTCCAATTTTGAGACATCAAATCTGTACTCAGACAGGAATCTAAAAATTGGAAACAAAATGGAGCGAGAAAAATCAGTAAACATGAAAACTCCAAATTAACATTAAAAGGCAGTAACTACACAAAATAGCTATAATGTTTCAGCGATCCCATATTCGTACTTGTCATCATTTGAATTTCTGTTCCACTCTTCCAACACTCAATGCAAGTCTCTGAGTATCTATGATCCATGATCTTTCATTTATACAAGTTATTGTCATTTTTAAAAAAAATTATCACTCATATAGGACCTCATGAAAAGAAATTTTCCATATTTGTTGACTAAGATACATTTCATACTGCATCAATTCCGAAACTTATGACAAGGAATCTGAGAGTCTCAACATATTGAAAGAGTATTAAACTGGTCCACTTAAAATTGACAGCGAGTTCAAATAGGCTTTAAATGATATTTTGTGTAGTCCACCATATCAATTTCATTTTCATCACAAATTATTTTAGGAAGACACACCAATAAACCATAATATATCAACACTTATTGTTCTGAGCTGATGTAATTGTAGTTACCAAGTTTATAAACAATTTGAAAAGGTCATTTGGGCGTATTTAACATCTTTTGTCAAAGTCCATTGACTAATTCATTGCTTTATTCGTCAACTTAATACACTAACTATTATATAAAAATTTGATAATTATCAAATAGGAAAAAGAATACATAAATCAGTCGCGATTGATGCCAAGGGATCTATCATTCTATGAACAATAGGTGCTAAGCAGATCAATTTTCAGTTTCCAAATTGTTAAATAGTCTTGAAACAGCCAAGTAAAGTTATAAGATGGTAAAAGACCTTAAATTTCTCTTAGTGGTGAAGATATAATCATGATGTCGCCATAAATCATCTTACAACCATAAGTAAGCAGAAAATTAGCCTTTATTTGGCACATGGTTTTCCATGGTTCATTAAAGCATGTTTAGGGTTATAGTGGTTATAGTATAGTAATACAGGAAACCATCAAATTGGCGGTTCCATTTTTATAGTTATTTCATGGTTTAGGAACCATAAAAAAATCATACCATGCAAAATAACCATAGAACCAAACAAGTATTTTAAGTTGTTACGCTAACATACCATGAAAAAACTTCATGCCAAACAAAGGCCTAAGGGCCAAGACTTTCAACCTAACTGATTGTTATTAAAGACCTGATTGGTATAAAAGTTTTCTCCCCATGATCTTCAGAAAATAAAAGATAACCATCTGGTGGTGATTTTGTAGTAAGAAATATACCTTGCTTTGTCATCACTATACACTGGTTGATATGGAATCGATGTCCTCTCCTGTTCATAACAAGAAATAACACAGTAAGCTATCACAAGATGATATCTACCTCACAGAAAAAGAAAATTGCTTCCTAATACAGTATATAAAAACTACAAAGAGCACAGAATATGTATGAAAATACCTCAAGATACTTGAATGTAGTGCTATCAGCAGGGATAACTCCATTTTTCCCTCCAGCTTCAACAACCATATTACATAATGTCATGCGCTCTTCCATCTAATTATCACATAAAACAGAAGCAAAAATATATAATATGTTTTTCATAAAAAGGATTAACAATACATATCTCATTTACTTACATTTAAACTCTCAACAGTCGTGCCGACAAATTCCATGGACTTGTATGTTGCACCAGAAACAGATATTTCACCAATTATCTATAAAAGAAGCAATTTTTTTAAAATCATCAAGTAACAATGAAAAGAATAATGATGAAAAAAATGTCCTGGAAGATCTTAGTGAACTCACTTGCAAAATCAAATCCTTAGCTAGCAAATAATCAGGCATTTCACCATCCATTACAAATCTCAAAGTTGGGGGCACCTACATTTTCAGAAACCATGAAAATACAATCAACAGATGCCAACATTACATATATTCTGTACTGTATTATGGCATGGGCAAGCATGCAACTTTAATAGATATGCATGACTTACACTACACTCAGGTATGAGGTCATCACCCGTTTACTACTACTTTCGGTAAAATGACTTCTAAAATATTTAATTTTTAGTAAGTTGTAGATCAATGAAAATGGCTATACCCAGTATTGGTTACAACTTTGGCTTGCCCACATATTGAGTAACAATCTATTATATTTAGACTTTAGTTACCTAAGAACTTAGTTTACTACTACTAGTTTCTTTCAGTTAAACTGCTTCAACTTATATTCCAAGCAAATAGCTCCTACTCTATAGTCTATTCTAAAGCAGGAAATGATACAGAGTGTACATTCTTTGTTCTCGAGCCTGATCTCATAACAATTTCCGGAAGAGCTACTCTAGCTTGAATGCCCATAGGTTCAATAGAAAATATTTCCTTCCAAGCAATTACTGATGTATTTATGTAAAAAATAGCAACTAAATTAGTGTATGCATATCTGATATTTCCAACACAATAGTGGGCTACACTACATAGTTGTTCCTGTCACATGAGAATAACAGTGTACATGGACTATAAAAAGCTTTCCCCTATGTTCAAATGTATACCTAAGAAAATAAATGAGCAATATTTTCTATGTCAAGCTAATGTTTTAAGTAAAATATTTGCACTGACAAAAACAAAACGCTGAACTCATATGATAAAAATACTTAGTGAAGCTAATATCAGTAATATTTCATATAAGATTACTTCTAAAAAATAAACAGCAAGATAACCTGACACACGAGAACAAAGACAAACCTTGAGCAGGAGCTTCCCTGTGCCCAATACAAAACCTGCATCAGTGTTGCCAATGCCAGTTGCAAATTGACCAAATGCTCCAGCAGTGCATGTGTGAGAATCTGTACCTAACAGAACCTGAGGAAAATAATTAATCCTTTATTTCTTTTGAAAAGATGCATATTTAATTAGTTTAGTAGCTGATAAAGAAAAAAGAAACCTCTCCTGGTCGACAATGGCCTTCCTGTGCAAGTGCTACGTGGCATACACCTTTGTAATCAGGGTTAGCCTGCAGATTCAAAAAGTAACATGCCGCTCAATAAATCCTTCAGAAATATTGGCAATGAATATCATTTAAGCTTATAATCATGCATCTTACCTGAAAGTTACCGAGATCCTTGATATCATAAAAGTATTTTATATTTTGCTCATTGCAGAAATCCCTCAATATATCCACATTGCGATTAGCACGCTCATCAGTGGTGAAGATATAATGATCTGGTATGATGACAAGTTTCTCACGATCCCAAACCTGTAATATCAAAATAGCAAGTCAAGTTAGTGATTTCAAAACTGGAAAGAGGGGCAAACTGAATATTAATTGTAAAAGGGTAAGGCACAATAAACCAAACTCAGTGATTTTCAGAAAGTAACAGGCAGATAATCAAATCTGATAAAATTATTAGCGAAACGAAAGTATAATTCACCGATGTCCAACCTTTGGAAAGCAGTAAACTTCTAACAACCACGCAAATGAATTAACATCATCATCATCAATTAAAAGTACCTTAGCATTCTGTCCAAACTCCCTCTTGAAGATTCCAATGGAACCAGGACCACAAACATCATGAGTCATCAAGATATCAACATTAACCCAAACATTCTCACCTGGACTCAGCTGGGGCTTCTCGGACGCCCTAGCCAATATTTTTTCAGTCATCGTCATTGCGGTCTTCACCTGCATATAAAGACTCCATCACATAAAAAATGCAATAACCTAACAGCAAACAATGAAACTTCCAGCAGAAACCAATAATTCTTAAAAATGAAGATAGTTAAAAAACATATAGAACATAACTTGTGCAGGAAAAGAAGAGGATATATGCAAATATACTACTAATAATAAACAAAAGAGTAAAATGAGAAGAAACAGACAGAGCCAGTGGAGGCAGGTGTGCGCTCTAATTGCTGAGGAGACATGACGGACATAATTATTTTGGGAGTTGATTTCCTGCATTTGGATTTGGGAATAGAAAAGGACGATGACGAAGAAGAGATAGAGGAGAAGCCCAGATCCTTCCGAAAAAAAGCATCAATCAAAGCTCGGTAAATAGAAAGAAAAGATGAGTGCAATAGGGCAAAACAAAATCGAAAGAAAGAGAGGGAAAGAGGGAACCTTGGCAGCGATGAAGGAAGAAGAGGAAGGAGCAATAGGAGAGGAAGCCATGGGGAGAGTTGAATGGTCTGTAAATGCAGAGAAGAAGTAGTGGAGAATATTAAACAAGGAGGCGGCGGCGGAAAAAGAGCACCCTCTAGTCCCATGGTTCACCCGGGTCCGATACCAAATCAAGATTGCTCTTGCTCTGTGGTGTGGCCTCTATCGTCGTGGACCCACCTCCATTTACTACCCTTTTATTTAACCTTAACTCATACAATTATCAAATGGAAGAAATTTGTGGATCATGACTACAATCAATGGCTTTGTTTAGGGTAAACTTTAAAAAAAAAAGATTTATGGTTTGCATCATTTTCAAAACGGATCTTGTATTGGATTTTATGGATCTCAAACGTGATAAGGAGCAATTTGGGACACTTAAAATCCAATAAAAGATCCGTTTTGAAGAGGACCCAAACCACATGTCCCTTTTTTAAAGTTTACCCCTTTGTTTATTTAAAGCTCTATCTATAACTAGACATGTTGATCGGGCGGGTTGGGTCGGGTTCGGGTTGGGTTTGGCAGGTTTTTCATTAAAAAACATCAACCCAAACCCGGTCTAAGCCCGTACTTTAGAATTTCGGGCTCGGGTCGGGCCCGGACCGGGTTTACAAGGTCATTCCCAAGCCCGGTCCAAGCCCGTGAACATTTATTTTTTTCATAAATTTCATTATTAAATTAAATAGAAAAAAATAAAATACGTAAAATATATTTAAATTCTACTTATAATTATATCGTTTAATTAAAATCTTTAATATTTGATAATATTTATTG
>CAOJBI010043554.1:0-16147 GCA_948277035.1 Euphorbia corollata
GGGCCAATTACATAGGTAATTGGCCGCGCGGCCAATTACCTAGGGGGGCAACCCTAGGGTAGCCTCCCGGAAAAAGGGGGAGGCTACCCTATAGGTAATTGGCCGTGCGGCCAATTACCTAGGTAATTGGCCCCGCGGCCAATTACCTATGTGGGGGCCCACTCCCCTTTTGTAAGAGATATTTAGGATATTTAGGGGCCCAGTTCGGCCGGTTTTGATTTTCTCGGGGTTTCCGGTCCGTTTTGTGAAATCGAACGCGATTTTTAGGGTTTTTCGGATTTTCGACTGGCAGATAAATACGACAATTCGGCTCGCGTGGCTCTTGTCATTCCCGTGATGCGTACTCGGATAATTTCCTCATCGGGTCGAGCGGACCGTGCTAACAGGAGGAAAGATTATCACCTTGGAAGTAGACAAAGCATCCACTGTTGCAGCACTCAACATCACAGAAAATAACATGAGGGGATTCACAGTAGCTACTATAGAGAAGATCAAGGCAACCAGCCATAAGAATATTGGACCGATGGATCAAGAAGTATATGCAACAGCACCATGATCCTGGAACCAAACTTGAAGCACAGGGCCAAGGTACCCACCTTTAATATTAGACCAGGAGAATTACGAACTACAAGCTTGGGATACAAAGGACCTAGATACTCGAAAGGCAAGCTTTCAAGGTAGAACAATTTCATATGAGTAAAGCAAGGCCCTTATGACGGGACTCTAGAACTTGTTATTCACATGTCAAAGACTCAGCTAGGGTTTGAAATTTTCTTAGACATTGTAGACTTTGGCAAGTATGGAACAAATCCAATTACTAACATGATCAGGGATAAGAAAATAGTAGAGCAGACAATGAATCTTGTTAATATTGATACTGGCAAAGTTATCGGGCAAGTTGATCTTCTAGTACAATGCGATGAAAAGAGAATTAAAAGAAACCTTGATATATCATCCTAGGAGGAAAAGATTTTTGGTATACTCACAAAGAGGCTTAAATCCCAGTTGAATCTTGTAGAAGAAGCTGAACAACAATCGGTCCTGATGGATAAAGGGAAGGCAAAGATGGAGATTGATGATGATGATGACAAGGAAATAGTCATGGTACAAGCAGAACAAGCATCCACAAGTTTGACTATTGCAAAAGAAGAGCCAACCCCTATAGAAGAGGATGAGTTTTTTGTCTCTTTGTCTGATGTTTTTAAAATGAATAATGTAGCTTCTAATGTGTTTGGATTATGTTTCTGATTACGATTCCATGCATCCATTCCAACATATATCTAACATTTTCAATATTAATAATGATATTACTAAAGAAATAAATTTAAACACAGAAGAAAACCCTAAAATGGTACTAATTTTCAATCAATTTTCCATCGAACAAGAGAGGATTAATAAGTGTATTAAAAAAACACATTATGGCTTTGGGTTGGTCTTATGATGATATGCCTAGTGTTGATCGATACATTGTGGAACACAGAATACCAAATGACCCCAAAATCTGTCCTGTTAAATAAGAGATGAGACGTTTACGCCCAGAATGGGCTAAAAAGGTTAAAGAAGAGATCTTGAAACAAATCCAAGCTAAGTTTCTGGAAGTAGTTGAATACCCTACGTGGCTTGCGAACGTGGTTCCATTGGCCAAGAAAGATGGTAGAGTCAGGGTGTGTGTAGACTTTTGTGATTTGAACAAGGCCACACCAAAAGATGATTTCCCACTTTCGCATATCGATGTCTTGTTTAATAGTGCAGCAAGAGCCACTATATATTCCTTCATGGATGGTTTCTTGGGCTACAACCAAATATTGATGAACATAATTAACAAATTCAAAACAGCGTTCATTACAGAATGGGACACATATTGCTACCGTGTTATGCCATTTGGATTAAAGAACGCTGGGGAAACCTATCAAAGAGCTGTCACCACTCTACTCCATGACTTAACCCATAAAGAAGTGGAAGTATATGTTGATGACATGCTAGTCAAATCTGACACCCCGGAAGAACATCCCGTTGTACTAAATAGATTTCTCACCAGGATAGAAAAATACAACCTATGCTTTAATCCGAAGAAATGCGTATTCGGTGTAACCTCAGGAAAATTGCTTGGCCATATTGTTAGCCAGCGAGGTATAGAAATGGATCCCGAAAAAATCAAGGCTATAAAAGAAATGCCAATCCCTAAGACTGAGAAGGATGTTAGAAGTTTCTTAAGATCACTCTTGTCAGTCGCTTCATAGCATGACTAACTACTATATGTGAGCGAGCTCATATTCAAGCTTCTCAAGAAGTAGTAATCTGTGGAATGGAATGAACAATGTCAGGAAACTTTCGATAAGATCAAAGCTTACATAGAAATCCTACCAATTCTAAAACCCCAAATTCTAGGGAAGCCTTTGATCTTGTATTTGGCAATCGAAGAAACCTCAGTAGGGGCAATGTTGGTACAAGAGCATGACGCAAAAGGGAACATGCCATTTATTACCTCAGCAAGAAGTTGCTCAAATACAAATCATGTTTCACAATAGTGGAGAAAAATGTACCACCATGGTCTAGCTAACAAAAAAACTCTAGTACTATTTCCAATCTTATCGAATACAAGTTGTGACCAAAGTACACCCGATGAAATACCTTTATCAAACATCTTCTCTAACAAGAAAGCTATCTAGATGTTTATTACTACTATCTGAGTTTAATATTGAGTATGTAACCAAGATAGTCATTAAGGGAAGGGCAGTGGCAGAATTCCTAGCAAGCCAGTAGCCATTGGAATCTGAATACGTTGAGAACCTAGAGTTTCTAGATGAATAATTGGTCGTTGTGTCGAAAGATTCAAGGAGATGGGAAATGTACTTTGATGGAGCTGTAAACAAGAGAGGTGCAGGTTTGAGGGTCATCATCATTACACCTCAAGGGGCAATGATACCATTATCCAAGTGATTGGAATTTATTGTCACCAATAATGGGGCAGAATATGAAGCTTATTTATTTAGCATGATAGCTCTTATGCACTTAAAAGCTGACAAAATCAAATTCATTGGTGATTTTACCTTGGTGATAAAGCATATCACAAGAGAGTGGGAGCTGAAAGAGGAATCTCTCATGCCATATTTAGAAGTTGTATGGAGAAAGGCGTCGATGTTCAGTGAATCTGAATTTCATTACTTGCTGAGAGAAGAAAATCATATCGCAGATACACTAGCAACTCTGGCATCTATATGAGAAGGGCCTCAAGAACAGCCAATGAAACCCATTGTTCTAGAAATGACGAAAGCCCCATTCTATGTTTCGGTGATGGAAACCAAAATAGAATGGAAGAACCCTGGTACGCTGACATTATTAGATATCTGAAAGATGGTGGGTCCCCCGATTAAGCCACAAACTCAGACAGGAACATGCTGAGAAGATTGTTTGTTCTATTTTTTTATAAATGGAAAATTGTTTAAGAGATCTTCTGATGGGCTGTTATTGAAATGCAGAACGCAACAAGAAGTTGTAACAATCATGAAAGGGGTACCTTCAGGAGATTGTGGCCCACATATGAATGGGATTATACTGGCTAAGAAGATTCAGTGTATGGGTTACCTTTGGCTAACTATGATGGTTGATTGCATTCAGATGGCCAAATCTTGCCATGACTGTCAAATTCACGGGGATATCAGTCATCTTCCTTCCACAGAACTATAAAATTTAGCTACACCATGGCCATTTTCAGCATGGGACATTGACATCATTGGAGAAATAAGACCATCATCGATGAACGGACATCAGTTCATTGTTGTGGCCATTGATTATTTCTCCAAATGGGTAGAGGCGGAATCTTATAAAAACATCACATCCAAGAAAATGGCTCGATTCATTCAAAGGCACATAATTACACGGTTCGGTGTCCCACATCATATAGTTACGGATAATGAGGTCCAGTTCCAAGGTGATACTCCTGATCTTATAGAGAAATACGGTATTGAACACCATCGCTCCTCACCTTATCGACCACAAGCCAATGGAGCAGTGGAGCAGCCAATAAGTCGATCAAGAGGATTCTTTCGAAAATGGTTGTTAGCTATCGGGATTGGGCAGATCACTTACCATTTGCACTATGGGGATATCAAACCAGCATTCGAACTCTGACAGGGCAAACCCCTTTTTCTCTGGTATATGGGGCAAAGGCGGTACTACCTGCGAAATTAGAAGTTAAATCTTTACATGTGGCTCTTGAGACAAAGCTATCAAAGGATCAGTGTGCAAAAGCTAGGTACGACGAGCTAAATCTGATTGATGAAAAACGTCTGGAAGTACTAAGTAATCTCTAGATATACCAACAATGTATGGCAAGAGCATACAACTGCATGGTCAAATGGCAAAGCGTACCCCTGAAAACGAGGGATTTGGTCTTAAAACAAGCCCAGAAAATAGATGCCGATGCTAGGGGAAAGTTTCAACCAAACTGGGATGACTCTTATATGGTAAAGAAAGTCCTCGAAAAAGGGGCAGTGAAGATTATAGACATGGACGGAAATGAGTTCGTCAATCCAGTTAATCAAGATAAGCTGAAACACTATTTTGTGTAAAAAAAGAAGAGGAAAATGTATGAATAAAGTCTACTAAGAATTAGTGAGGGTTCCTAGGCAAAAATTAAGACTGGCAAAATCCGAGAGAAAATGTCTTTGGTAAAATCATTCTTAGGAACCTTAAACAATGATGGATAATAATTGGGAATCTAATACCATTTATTTTCTGTGTTCAAATGAAATTTCTATTATAACATTATTATTATTATATAATGAAAAGTTATACGTGTGCAATAAATAGACATGAGATATCATTTCAGAAAACATACATCCATAAAGCATAATCTGCTTTTATTATACATAAATGCATTACAAACCGACATATAAAGGTGACCCAAATACATGGGGCGATGGCCCATATTGATATACAGCAAATACATCATTATGTCAGTATCTAGTTCCCGAGAAGATGGCAGCGAAGACGTTGGGTTTCATTCATTCTTTCTTGAAAGGTTTGTATTCTACGAGTCTTGATACTCCATGTACGATATGCAGTATCGGGGTAAATCTCGAACGAGAGAGTATAGTTCATAGTAACTTGAGTACCATTAGCCCACTTGTCCACATACTTATATCTCCGAACATAAGTAAGCTCGGAATCTACCAAGGACCACAATGTCTCCGGAAAATGTTAGGGGTACCATATTGTCTATTTAGACGGCTGGGGGAGTATGATGTAACTTCAGAAAGGTCAACCTGAACAAATATGCCCATAGCTACATGAGTAACAATAGAAGAAATCGCCCATCATGGGCAAGTCCAATAAATGTCTTCAATGGCACGGGATTCCATGAAGTCGTACCATTCTTATACCGTGAAGAGTTTGTGAGTACGATCTCCAATGCCGACTAAATAACGTCTTCCCCTATGACCATTTGGCTTGTAATTAACCTCCTCAAGGATTGACAAGATGGCCAGATTATCCCACAGCCATAGCTAAAAGGAAGAGAATAATAGATAAATCAAAAGATGATTCCCTATGCAAAAGTTAGAAGGACAAAGAAAGGGCAAACCTAGAGAAGTAACATACTACCACGAGAGATTGTCTTGATTCTATTCTGAGTCGAACGGAGATAAATCAGTGTTTCAGCCAAAGTAAGAGCTACAAGAGAGGCTTCATCCATCATCTGAGAAAAAATGGGCAGATATGAAAACTGCAGATGTTTGTAGTTGTCTCGCATAAGAAAACTCCCAGAAAAAGCAAACAAGTAAGGGGCATCCAACTAGCATCATCCAAACTCAGATCTTGATTCAGTTCAAGGGAAATTGAAAGCTTTAAACCTCCATAGTGGATGCACACTAATCTGCATTTGTCAACACATGAAAGGTTGAAGCGATTCATCAAAGTTCCGGAAAATTCTGGACGATGTGATGGTAGTGCAATGAGCAACTCAGTGGAACTCAATAGGAGCCCGCAAAAATATTCATACATAGGGCATAATTCTAGATCTCTAAATAGAAAGTCGTTATCGACTGGACCTCAAAATTCCACAGCTGCGTCTATTAATTCTTGTTTGATGAAAATCCGGATGTATTCTTTCATGCTCCTTAAGCCACAACGTTCAAACCTGGACCAACCATTGGCATTCTTCAGATAACTATTCAGATCACGGCAGAACTTCATGTATTCACTCATGATGAATGAAAAAATGGGGGAAAGAATTAGAAGAGTAGCGATTCGCTATATGTAGTTTACGGGGCAATCTACCAATACTGGTAGATTGCCACCAAAAACTTGTTCTTCATTGTCATTTCAATTAAAAGTTAAAGATGTAAAAGATGCAATGAATAGAAAAGAGCATTTTTAAGATTGCCAACAGAAGTGGTAAAACTGTACTATACAGTGTGCTAAAAGAAAATGTTGTAATCAAGAAAGAAAAAAAATGAAAATCATAATCTACTGTCCAAAGCAGATCGTAAAAAACCAGGCAATTCTCTGACGATGGATCATATGGGTCAGAGGATCCTGGATAGTAAGGTTGCTGCTGTGGATCATAGGAGGTGGAAGACCATGCAAAGGAGGATGGCTGCTGTTGCTACTTTTGCGACTACGGTGGAACCCCATGTATCCTCATATTCGTGATCTCAGCATTTACATGATGGATATGCCCCTGAAAAAAATTAAAGTCATCATGCATTTTCATAACATTGCATTACATGCATCATATTTCGCATAAACAAGAGTCAAAGAACTTACAATCATCTTAAACCTGTACCCTAGGATGAAATGCTACATCGCTTGGTGGTACTCCTAGTCCCTGGTACTGTCAACTATAGGGACATGTCAGATAAAGTAGGAGTCAGTGTTCAGTTCAGATTAAAAGAAGACATAAAAGCAGAAAAACTCAAGTACTCACATGGGTAGCGTTAGCTGGGATGTAAGTCACTAGCCGTGCAGGATCAGAGTATGGCTCAATCACTCATGTATAACTGCTCCCATCAAGCCTGAAGATGCTAAAGCCAAAATGATCAGGATGGAAAGCTCTGTGACGAGAAACAATCACTAAACTGGTGGAAGCAATGGAAGAAGAAGCGAAAGAACTCGTGGGATGGCTCCTAGTCCTCTTCCGGCCCTGGTGATCATGCAAGAATAAGAATACACAAAGTCAGCGTATGAATATTTAAGGAATAAAGAGGAGGGTATGGTGAAAGCTTACCGTCACCCTGGTTACTCCATGGGAACTAGAAGAACCAGCTCCGCTTGAAGGGCTAGCACCTCCAAAGGGACCGCTACCTCTCGAGGGACCACTACCCCTGCTTGAAGGAGCCTTATCATGCCTGTCATCCTCATTGTTAGCTGGAACCGGCTTGGGATCAACATTGGGCCATCCTAAAAGGTAATTCAGGGAGAACCTCTCATAATCCCCCAATAAGCTTGTAAGGATGTAATCCTCGCCCACATCACATAGCCTCCTTATGTTGTTGGCGTTTTGAGGCCAGAACAACCAACTACTTAGTGGAGGAGGAGCTAACCTGAGTCTGACAGGAAGATGGCATCCCTCGATCTTGCTCCCTAAATACCACTCGAGGGATTGGGGGCTAGCAATGATCAGATGCCTGCCAACAAAGGGCCTAGCATCCACCATCTCCTGACTCCAATTAGTTGAGTCATCCAGTGAAGCAGTCCTAATCTATGTCCAAGAAAATTCGAAATAAGAATGTGAACATAATGGAACAAATAAAGCACATGAGGAGAAGACCAATACTTGAGCGGTAGTAAGGTCTTAGAGACGCTGCAGCAGCTGTAGCCGAGTGAGCCAAATATCCCACAAACGGAAGTAGTGGGGAAGCTTGGGGAAGTAGGAATAGTTGGTCCCTGGAACCAACAGTGGCCTTTCCAAGATCTCGGTCTCAAAGAACCAAATTTGCAAGAAAATCAAAAGTCAAAATGGGCAATCACTCAATATCTTGGAAATAAAAGGAATTAAAGGTAAGAAGTCTTACTGCAACAACTTGAAGAGAAGATTTGAACTTCTGTATTTTGTTCCTAGTGCACTAATCAAGTGCCAAGTATATATGAGCTAAGACGACCCGTCCTCGTGCTTGGCTATTAAAGCCATCAAGATCGACCAAGCTCGGTAGGATATTAAGATAAATATCGAACCACCCGGTCAGAAAGCAAAACCAGGAAAAAGTGGTGGCTATGAATGCCCGAGCCTCACAAGTGGCCGATCTGTCAGCTCCACACCTCTGCACCCAGTAATCTATCAACTGCTCGTAGGAGAAAGAACTCCTGGTGGTGCCTGAAAATCTGATCAGTGCCTCAATCGTTGTCCTATCAAACCAATGATAAGAGAAAGTGACAATCTAGTGATGGCGCAGTAATCGACTGGGGTGATAGTGAACTCCCCGCATGAATAATGAAAGGTGTGAGTGGTGTGAGACCAGCGACTCAGCAAAGCTGACACGAGATACTTCTTCAAATAAGGATACCCGCGAGAGCGCTTATACACTAGATTTCGAATTATGGTGCCAACCCTATTAGAGTTGATGATGGTCCGAGCATCCGGAGATAAGGCTCTATAACACTTGTGCACATGCTGTACACTACCACCGTTATGCTTAATCACCTGCATTTCGAAAAATTTGACAATTCATGGATATACATGAATATCAGATAACTCTAGTGTTTATCGGATCCAATATGGCATTTAAAATAAAATTATTTAATAAACAAACATCCCCAGCAGAATTTGAATTCAAAAATAAAGCATGCATTTTTAGAAAATAATTTTCTAAGTTAATTCCGTGACATGGAATAATTTTCTAAGTTAATTCTGTGACATGAATTAATTTTCTAAGCTAATTTAGTAGCATGAAATAATTTTCGGACTTATTTTGTGACTTAGATTAATTTTCTCAAAGTTAATTTCATAACATAATATTTTTCAAAATTATTTTAAAGCATAATATTATTTTTATCTAGGAATTATAAGCGTACATGAATTTTCTAGAAATAATTAGGCAAGTAAACAAATTTCGCGATATGCATAAAGCTATTTTTTAAAAATTCCGCAATATGCATAAATTTTGAAAAACATAAATCATGCGTACATATTAAATAAATTAAGAAAAAGGAAGAAAATGGACCAGGTTGCGAGACAAATGTCCTGCCGAGCCTAGAGCCTCCAAAAACGAAGTGAAGCGTCCAATGGAGTGGTATTCCCAATTGTGAGGCATACCGTACAAAGTCTTCTCATGAACGAGGGGGATGGAGACTAAACTCTATCAATATAGACCGTTTGAAGAGTGACGGCCACAGCAGGAAGCCCGACTCGGGTATTGTAAAGCTTATACCACATCGCAACTCTGAAGAACCGGAGCAGGAGCGACATAGCTGAAAAAAAGGAAAAGCAAAAATATCATCTCTAAAAGCCAAAAATTCTAGAGAGAGAAATTAGAGAGAAGGAAGAGAGAAATTTGAGAAATGAAGAGGATGGGGGCTCCTTATATAGAGCCCAGGTAATTAATATCTTATCTGCGTGGCGCGCTCTGCGCATGCCACGCAGAACGGTCATAATTATGAAAATTTTCCATTTTACCCTATTTTTTTATATTTTTGTCATTTTTAAGCCGTTTTCAGTTCCGATTTCAACCGAGCGGACCAACAAATATTCTGAAACACGCACCAGAATGTTTTTCACTCATTAAAATTTTTCAAAATTTTCAAAATTAATTTTCGGACCCGCGCCAATTCCAAAATAAGTTTTAATTTTCAGTTTTTGCCCTTGTTAATATTTTAATTGACGGGGTAAAATATTTAGTTTCAAAATTTCATCAATTAAAACATTGACTCATGCATTCACATAAGTTTTATAGCCTGTTTCACTTATAAATGAATTTCTATACGAATCGAAATTCTTGTATGCGAGGGGCAAACTGTTATCACGGTCCGCTCGGACTCGATGCGGACATATACCTATTTTGAATTACGTATTTGACACGAGCCAAAAGGAACCAAGTTGTCGTATTTATTTATTCGCAAATTTTTTAAAACCGAAAAATTGCATTTCAAAAAGTTTGATTTCGCTATACGGGCCAAAAATCCACGAAAAATCGAAACCCAGACGAACCGGGCCCCAAACCTACTTAATAGGCTCCCCTGATTTGGGGGATATGCCCCCCTAGATAATTAGCCCTTGGGTTAATTACCTCAGTGCTATAAAAGGGGTGCTCTCCCTTCCCATTTCAACAAGTTTTGGATCTCGGTTTGCCCCAGAACAAAGTTCATCAGTTTTCGCTTCCAAACATGTCAAAACTCAGCCAGATTCAAGTTTCTTTGATCAAAATCAATCAAGTTACGATTTGAATAAAGTTTCACATGGAAACTCTCAATTTAAACTCGTTAAAACTCATTCAAAATCAGTTTTACTCGAGATTATAGCCAAAACTCGAGTCAAAACGCTTCCAAACCACCAAAAACACTTTCAATCACTTTTGTTTTCAACTTTTCTCAAAGTTTTCCATCAAATCTACGACAAACTTGGTTCCAAACTGGCTCTCACATCATCATGGAATAATGAAAAGGTAACTGAGGGTATTAGCTCTAAGCCTTAAAGTTTTTACATTTGTTTTTATTATATTCGACACTGCATGCTTCAGTAATGAGCCACTGGAGTTGCTATACCACTTTACTTTTCAATAAAATACGTTAATATGTGTAAACAAGCTTGAAAGTAAAGATCGGATATCCCGAATTAGGGGAAACTCCGTCCGAATAACATGGGAAAATCCCAAGTAGCACCGTTACTCTGCCGAAATTCTGGCTCATTTTTATTATTTTATTAAGCCGTCATAATGCCAAAATTATCATTTAAGTCGTAATTCTCGATTTTTGAATAAATTAGTAACTATTATATCCGAACTCAGAATCTCAATTTTGAAGGTATAAGAATCTCATCACGGATTAGTATATCACAATTCCCGGTGGAGCTGTGGTGACTCTTTTTCTGTAAAATAAGGTTTTAACCTTATTTTACTATTTTATCTCTATTTTTAAGAAAGTCAAATTAAAAATTATTTTTCTTACATAAATTTATTCCCTAGAGGACAAACGCCCCTCTTATTTATAAAACAAAACCCGGGCGAACTCGTGCCTCGGGCAGTTTGACCCTGCTCATTACAAAAATTTTCTTTCGAAAAGGAGCGCCTGCTCATAGAGTTATTTCCAAAACCAAAGGAAGTTAACGCCCAAGCAAGCTCGTCGGCAAAATTTTCTTACCGAATTCGACTATGTCCTGGAGTACAAGCCTGGCAAGGCAAATGTGGTGGCTATTGCACTAAGTGGAAAGGCGGAGTTATCTTTAATAAGTATAATGGAAAGCAATTTGTTGGAGCAAGTAAAGGAAGGGATGGCTCATGATGATTTTGTGAAAAATCTCATCACTTTAGTGAAAGAAGAAAAGACTAGGCAATTTTAGGAGCAAGATGGGTGCTTGTATACTATTGGAAACCACTTATATATGCCTCGATGGGGGAACTTAAGGAAGAAAATCATAAAAGAGTTCCATGACTCAATGTGGGCAGGCCATCTAGGAATTCAATGCACAATGCCATTGGTCGAAAGATCATACTTTTGGCCGAGGATGGAAGATGAAGTTGAAAGGTACGTAAAAACTTGTCTTGTATGCCAACAAGATAAGATAGAGAAAAGATAACTAGTAGGATCATTGGAACCTTTGCCCACACATGAGAAGCCATGGGAATGTATAACGATGGATTTCATCTCCGCGTTGGCAACGTTCGAAGGATGTGGTTCCATTATGGTGGTAGTCGATAAACTATCAAAATATGGGACTTTTATTCCAGATCCCCGAGATCGCATAGCTGAGGAAGCCGCTCGCTTGTTCTTCAAGCATACGTCGAAGTATTGGGGAATTCTGCTAAGCATTACAAGTGATCGAGATCCGTGCTTAACGGGTATATTTTGGCGAGAAATGTTTAAGATGATGGCATCCAATCTTTATTTCTCAACATCATTCTGTCCCCAAACCGATGGCCAAACCGAGCATGTCAATGCTTTGCTAGAGCTATACTTACAAACATTTTGTGAGTGCCAACTAAAAGGATTGGGCAAAGTTGCTAGATGTTCCTCAATTCTCGTATTACTTGTAGTGGAGTGAAACCACAAACCAAAGCCCATTCGAGATCATAACGGGGTAGCAACCACTCACTCCATATGACATTACGAATGGGTATGCGGGACCGAGTCATGCCGTATACAAGTGGGCTAAAGGATGGCATGAATAACTGGACGTGGCTAAGGTATACTTAGACAAGGCATCCAAGCGAATGAAGAAATGGGCCAACAAGAAACGAAGGCCATTGGAATTTCATGTAGGTGATCTTGTGATGGTGAAGTTTTCCATATCACAATTCAAAGCCTACTGCCAAGTGCATAAGGGATTGGTGCGAAAGTACGAAGGTCCTTTCATGATTATAGCAAAAGTTGACAATGTATCTTATCGCGTGGAGCTACCGCCACAACTTAAGGTACATAGTGTTTTTCATGTAAGTTTTCTTAAACCTTATCACAATGATAATGAGGAGTTTGAGTAAGGAGAATCGAAGAGGGTGCCACCCGTAATGGTAACCTCTTATGATCGAGACATAGAGGAGATCATGGGGGAAACACTCGTTTGACAATGAGGAATTCCTACACATAGTGAATTCCTCATCAAGTGGAGAGGTTTACCCAATAGCGAGGCGTCATGGAAGAAAGAGATAGAGTTATGGCAATTTAAGGACAAGATCGAGGCCTACAAGAAAGGGAAGCTTGACGAGGGCATCAAAGACTTAGATGGGGGAGAATGTCAGTCCCCACAAGTTGGAAAAGCCAAATTTCACAAGAAAAAGGCAACCCATGCAAAGTAGCTTGTTGAAAATGGCATAAAGGGCTGAAAAGTGTCGCTGAATGTTGCTAAAGGGTGCAGAAGAGTTGCAGTAGCTTATGGAAGGGTTGCCAAATGCTGAAACTTCTACAATGTGACTTGACACTTCTAGATTTTGTTTAGAATGTCCATAACTGACCTAAAGAAGATATTTTGCATATTTTAATGTATGTAAATTCTAGAATTATCATTTGTAGCTATTGAATCGAAGAGAATACTAGTGAATCGATCATAACCGTAGGTTAAGGATGTAGAATGACTATATAAATTAACCACTTCCCCTACCATTTGTTGCATCTTACACTGTTGCATTCACTCAAGCTCTATTGTAAGTACTTTTTCAAGGTTTCAGTTGTAAATAATAGAAGTGTGAGCGGACGGTCCTTTTTGTAAGGTTGAAAAGTAGACGGGGTCAAACTGTGCGAGACACGAGTTTGCCCGGGTTTTGTTTTGAAAATAAAAGAGGCTTTTGCTCTCTAGGGAATAAATTTATTTAAGAAGAATCATTTTCAAGATGATTTTCTTAATAAAAAATTGTAAAATAAGGTTAATACCCTATTTTACGGAAAAAGAGTCGCCACCCGGTTCGTCTCCACCGGGAATTGTGGTATATTGATCCGTGATAGGATTCTTATACCTTGAAAATTGAGATTCTGAGTTCGGATATAATAGTTATTAATTTATTCAAAACTGGAGAATTATTTCTTAAATGATAGTTTTGGCATTATGACAGCTTAATAAAATAATAAAAATGAGCCAGAATTTCGGCAGAGTAACGATGCTACTTGGAATTTTCTCATGTTATTCGGATGGTATTTCCCCTAATTTCGGATATCCGGTCTTTACTTGCAAGCTGGCTTACACATATTAATGCATTTTATTGAAAAGTAAAGTAGTAAAGAAGCTCGAGTGACTCTTTACTCAATCATACAGTGGTGAATGTAATAAAAACGAATATAAAAAGTTTAAGGCTTTGAGCCAATACCCTCAATTACCTTTTCATTGTTCCAGGATGATGTGAGAGCCGGTACGGGACCGAGTTTGCCGATCATGGAAAACTTTTAGAAAAGTTGAAAAAGAAAGGTAAACCAAAAATAGGAACAAGAACTTAAACAGTCTAGAAAATAAGTTAGTCAAAAGCAAGTTTAGAAAATATTCCGAAAGGAGGCAAGAACTTAATGGTTTGATCATGAAATTCTGAATCAAACATGCAAACATAAAGAAAATTAGACCCCTTACTTCATTTGAGTAGCAAACATTCAAAATGCCTCACAAATATTTCACTCGCACTCGGTGTTTAGGCAAATTTTAAAAGAAAACCCTCATCGACAAGATCAAATTAAAATCAGACCATATGCTTGATACTCGGTCAAGTTTCCACCACAGCAGAAGAGGTCTTGCACAGTCCTAAGGTCTTTAAAAAGGGTTGTAACTTGGCTAAGGGTTTAGGGTAGGTAAAGAGAAGATAAAAGAGTATGAATTAAGATCTTACAACCATTAACAGAGAGTTCAGACAACTTTTCTTGAAGTGCACCAAGTTCTTGGTTATGGACAGAATTGGCTTTTGAAGAACAAATGAGGTTTTGACTCTTTGAGTTTTTAGAAGCAATAAAAATTGAAGCTTTGCAATCTCAAAAACACTTTATTCTAACAACCAAGGACTTTGTACAACACAAATTTTTTTTTAAATTCGTTTTTTTAATTGAAAGCTTGAGAAGAGAAAAGGGAGATAACAAAATTTCAAGATTGAAACAAGAGATTTCGGCTTCTGAATTTTCCTCCTAAGGTTATTCTGAAAACAAGTTCTTGGTAAAATTTTGAAGCTGTCAAATTCTGATAAGAATGAAAGCAAGATCTCATTAGGGTGATTTGGGAAATCAAAGTGAAGGGGAAAAAAGGGTTTGTAATGTGTGAATCAAAGAAAATGCTTAAGGCTCAAAGGGGGTTATCTAATGGTGATGTTAAGGGTAGGCTATTTGGCTAAAGTGGGTAACCTAATGTCTTAGTCATTCTGTACAAGTTCTTACTGCTTAAAAGGTCTCAACAAGACTAACACTTAATTAATGAAAATTACATGTATTTCCCATATCAAGTTCTAGCTAAACCGACAAGATCTTATCCACTCAGAAAGAAACATCAAAATTACGAAATTGAGGCTCAAATACTTTCCAAAATAAGGGTTTTGCATTTAACATAGGCTACTGTAATGAAGTAAAGTTTAAAATTTTCTCCACTTAAGCATGCTTGACAGAATTAACAAGATCAAAATATCAAGTACTTGACAAGTCTCAAATTATTTTCTGCATTCTAACTATTGACTAACCAGATTCCATCCTAATCAAGTTCTCAATAACTGTTTTTACGCATGTTAAACAACCAAGGTATTTCAATAGATTACTAAGCACAAACAAATCCTCTACGGTCAGTCAATAGCACAAGCGATCAAGCTCAAAACATGGTACAATCCTATATGCAAAATTACCAAACAAAACAAAACTAAAACAAAACTAAACCTAATCACAAACAAAATAAACACAAATGCAATCAAAAAGAAAATAAACACAAAGAAAGGTCGGAAAATCCTTTCACCCACCCCACACTTAGTTCGCACTTACTCCCAAAAGTGCGAAGGAGTAAAGTGAAACCAAGGTGAAATGGGAAAAAGGGGTACCTCAATCCTCTCGGGGCGGTGGTGGTGGTGCGCACGAATTTCCTCTAAGTTCCGACCTAACAAAACAATATGCAAACGCACCAAAACAACATAAAATGACAAAAACTAATATACAAATCGGTGAAGAAATCACCACGTGCTATGTTTATAGTTGGAACAGCTCGACTTTCTCGGCGACACGCTCACAGGATTGTCCATCTGAATGCTCTTTTATGCCTAACTCCCCGATCTGAAGAGTAAAACCTCCCTTTCATCTCTGAGCATTCTTTGTGAGGTTCACCATCACCCAACACCTTTTCTTTCTGGCTATGCTCCGCCTTGCTTACTTGTTCATTATTAAGATTTCCTACCACACAAGCGTTAGCGGAACAAAAAGAGGTAACTGATTTACACTCCTCTTTACTAAGAGGGCATTTCATATTATCATAGGTCCGAAAAATTACCTCCTCGCTTCCCAACCGGAAAATGATCTTACCCTCTTGAACGTCGATGAGCGCACGTCCGGTTGCTAGAAA
>CAOJBI010045494.1:0-11328 GCA_948277035.1 Euphorbia corollata
ACTGCAGGTTTTTCTTCCATAATGATTTCTTCATCCGTTTCTGTTTCTTCGAACTCGTCAGCCATGAAGCAGACATTTGCAACTTCATCATCTCTATCACTTTTTGAGCTTTGGTCACTGTCGCTCCAAGTAGCAGCCATCGCCTTTTTACCATTCTTCTTGTCTTTGTTGAGCTTGGGACAATTTGACTTGATATGCCCACTTTTATGGCACTCAAAGCATGTAATGTTCTTATTTGACTCTTTCTTAGTGTAGTCACCTTTAGGATGGTCAACCTTTTTGAATGTATTCCTTCGGTTGAAACGTCTTCGACCCTTTTTGAACATTTTCTTCAGCTTTTTGGTGAACAACGCCATTTCTTCATCATCAGTAGTGTTGTCACTTTCAGTGTCGTCTACCTTGAGTACTATAGACTTTTGCTTCTTGTCATCTCCTTTTTCTTTAGCTTCAAAGCTTGTCATGGAAATTTCATGAGTCAGCAGCGATCCCATCATCTCATCAAACTTGTAAGTAGAAAGATCCTGGACTTCTTCAATAGCAGTCCTCTTAGCTTCCCAACTCTTGGGTAGACTCCTAAGAATCTTCTTTAATTGGTCTTGCTCGGGTATATTCTTTCCAAGACGCTTCAAATCGTTCACAATGTTAGTGAATCTTGCGCTCATTCCAGCAATACTTTCACCTTCCTTCATTTCAAATAGTTCGAACAATCTCATCTGTTGGTTGATCTTGCTTTCTTTGACATGGTTGGTGCCTTCATATGTAACTTCGAGTTTTCTCCATATCTCTTGAGCTGATTCACAACCTGAGATCTTATTGTACTCTGTTGCATCCAAAGCACAATGTAACACGTTAATAGCATATGCGTTAACTTGAAGTTTTTTATGATCCTCATCGGTAAGTTCATCATCAGTTTTTGGAACATTAGCACCTTCAACAATTTTAGTAGGAACAAATGGACCATTTTCAATAACACGCCAAGCACTAAAATTATTAGCTTGAACGAAGTTACGCATGTGATTTTTCCAAAAATTATAATTAGTGCCATAAAATAATGGAGGTCTAGTAATGCACATTCCTTCGGGAAAGATATGAGAGGTATCATTTCTAGCACTTGAACTAGCCATAGCAATCATTTACTCATAGATCGTTGGATCCTGAGACTACTGGAGTTAAGCTCTGATACCACTTGTTGGTCCCTATAAATAGGCAAGTAGTTCAAGAGGGGGGGCGGGGTGAATTGAACCAATAAGAAATTTAAACACTTTTTGCGGAAGCACAAATACCAATAGCAGATTTAGACCAATAGCAATAAGAAGACAGAAACCAGTACCAAGTTTTCAATATAGGAAATAGAGATATAGTTCCAATAACGCAATTATACCAATAGCAGAAAAATGATCAGATAGACAAGGTAGAGACCAATAGCATGAATTAAATAACAGCTTTTGATAAACACGTTGACAAGTCTACTGATTAAGTATCAACCATACTAACAATAAAAAAACATAGTATTGGAAAGATATTCTCGACCAATAGCAGAAATCGACCAATATGCAATAGCACAAAATCACAACAACTCAAGTATCAATAGCAGGAAATATAAAAGGTTTAGAGTTAGAGAATCAAACGCAGCGATTTATCCTGGTTCAGCAACCCATGCCTACATCCAGTCCCCGATTCCATCTCGAGCTTTAATCCACTATTTGATTCTTTCCAACAGGTAGAATCCAAACCTATTTACACTTAGTCAATTCCTCACTTGTCAAGTACCCTTCTTACAAGCCTGAATACAACTAAGTTTTCCCCACTACTTATAACCCAAGTAGTGTATACCCCAATACAGTATTGGATAGAGTAGGTGAAGAAAGAACTCCCTTGAACACTCAAGATAATACTCTCTTTCTTCTAAGCTATTCTAAAGATGTATACAATGAAGAATATAGCTCTCTTGTTTCTGAATCTCTTGAGAATGTGAAAGGTGTAAGCACAGAAATTCAATGGCGATTTGAGATTAACACTTAAGCTTTTCTTTTTCGTTCTCTTTTTATGCTCTCTATTTGAGCAGAACCGTTGGTGAAGACCGTTGCAAGTGCTCTTCCCTTTCTCGTTCTCCATGGCTGAAGCAGTATGGGCATTTTGAAGATGGCCATTGCAAAGTTGAAGTTCTTCTTATTTCTCTCATTCTTGTGAACTTGATGAAGGTGATGGTATGGCTGAAATAATTTTCTTCCAGCAGCACGGATAAGGAGAATGCCATGTGGAGACTTTTTGAATAAATAAAAGGCAAAATGCATAATTTGCCCCCCGAACTTGGACATAAAAGCCAAGTGTCCCCCTAAACTTTGGGGTCAACCCCGTAGCCCCCTCAACTTGGCAAAAACATATCAACTAACCCCATTTTGCTGAGGTGTCACATTCTGGTTGGTTTGACTTTTATTTTTTCTCTCTCCACCAAACGTTG
Organism: Euphorbia corollata; assembly: GCA_948277035.1. Classification (NCBI taxonomy): domain Eukaryota; kingdom Viridiplantae; phylum Streptophyta; class Magnoliopsida; order Malpighiales; family Euphorbiaceae; genus Euphorbia; species Euphorbia corollata. The sequence goes on from CAOJBI010045494.1 coordinate 2,462, forward strand.
ACACGTGGCAACCAGGGGGTAAATTGAAGTTTTTTTACAAGTTGAGGGGGTTTACCGGTGCATTTTTGCAAGTTGAGGGGGCTACGGGGTTGACAGCAAAGTTTAGGGGGACACTTGGCTTTTGTGTCCAAGTTCGAGGGGTAAAATATGCATTTTGCCCCAAAAGAATTACGACTTGCAGGTTTGGGATACAAAGGACCTAGGTGCCCTAAGGGTAAGATTTCAAGACAGAATGGCTTCAAATGAGCTAAGGAAAGCCCTTATGATGGGACTCCAGAACCTATTACTCACATGTCCTAGACTCAGCTAGGATTTGAGATCTTTTTAGACATTATGGATTTCAGCAAATACGGAATAGGTCTGATCACTGGCATGATTAGAAATAAAGAAATAGTAGAACAGATAATGAATCTTGTCTACATTGACACTGGTAAAGTTATTGGAGAGGTCAATCGCCGACCTCGGTAGAGGCAATGTTGGTATAAGAACATGATAACAAAATGGAACATGCCATCTATTACCTCAGTAAGAAGTTGCTTGAATATGAATCGCGCTACACAATAGTGGAGAAAACATGTGTCGCCATGGTTTGGCTAACAAAGAAACTTCGGCTTTATTTCCAATCTTATCGTATACAATCGGTGGCCAAAGTAGACCCGATGAAATACCTTTATCAGACACCATCTCTAATAGGCAAGCTTTCTAGATGGTTATTACTACTTTCTAAGTTCAATATTAAGTATGTAACCAAGAAAGTCATTAAGGGAAGGGCAGTGGCTGAATTCCTAGCAAGCCAACCATTAGAGTCTGAATACGTCAAGAACTTGGAATTCTCAAATGAATAATTAGCCATTGTATCAAAAGATTCAAGAAGATGAGAAATGTACTTCGCTGGAGCTGTGAACAAAAGAGGTGCAGATCTAGGAGTCATCATCATCACACCTCAAGGGACAATGATACCATTATCCAAGCAATTGGAGTTTGTTATCACCAATAATGGGGCAGAATATGCGGCTTGTTTGTTTGGCATGAGAGCCTTGATGCACTTAAAAGCTGACAAGATCAAGGTCATTGGTGATTCAGCCTTGGTAATAAAGCATATCATGGGAGAGTGGGAACTGAAAGAGGAATCCCTCAAACCATATTTAGAAGCTGTGTGGAGGAAGCCGTAGATGTTCAATGAATGTGAATTTCATTACTTGCCTAGAGAAGAAAATTAAATAGCAGATGCACTAGCAACTCTGGCATCCATTTGGGAAGGACTTAAGAATCAACCAATGAAACCTCTCATCCTAGAAACGGCAAAAGCCCCATTCTATGTTTCGATTGTGGAAGACGAAGAAGAGGCAGAAGAACCTTGGTATGCTGACATTATCAGATATTTAAAAGATGGGAGTTATCCCGAGAAAGCCACGCGAACTCATACAGGAATACATTGAGAAGATTGACTGTTCAATTTTGTTTGATAAATGGAGAGCTGTTTAAAAGATCTTCTGATGGGTTGTTATTGAAATGCTTGACATAATAAGAAGCTGTAACAATCATGGAAGAGGTACATGCAATAGATTGTGGCCCACATATCAATGGGATTATGCTAGCCAAGAAAATTCGTATGGGTTACTTTTGGCTGACTTTGATGGCTGATTTCATTCAGATGGCCAAATCTTACCATGGTTGTCAAATCCATGGGGATATCAGTTATCTTCTACCCACAGAACTACAAAGTCTAACTATCCCCTAGCCATTTCAGCATGGGGTATTGAAATTATTAGAGAAATAAGACCATATTCAACAAACGCGCATTGATTTATAGTTGTAGCTATTGACTACTTCTCCAAGTGGGTAGAAGTGGAATCTTATATAAATATCACAGCCAAGAAAATGGCTCTGTTCATCTAAAGACACAACATTACATGATTTGGTGTCCCACATCATGTAGTTACGGACAATGGGTTCAAGTTGTTACTTCCTAAATGGTTTACCTAGCAAGTGCTCTAGGGTCTAGTTATAGATCAGCAATCAAGAGTATCCTTTTCCTACAAGGATTTACTATGTTACTTTAAAGCTTTTCATGATAAATAGGATGAAGTTTTCTGTTTTGTTATTTTGAGGTTGAAAGGATAGTATTTAACAAGATCTTTATGTAAACAGCAGCAAAATAAGGACTTGGTCTAAATAATGATAAAAAGGCACAAGCTCAACTTACCCAAGGACAATCTAAGTCTTTCTTCCACAACAAACATGCATATAACTTTAACAATACAAATCTGTTACAAGGTCTCTTGACCAGAATTCCCTAAGAAGCTTTTAAGCAGTCTTAGTTTCTTACTATGTCTAAACCTCACTTCTCCTCTCAGTTCTTGGCAAGATAAACATAATAGCATTATAAATAGTCAAGCATTAATCAAAATGAAACTCAAGGCATACAAACAATTATCTTCGTTATCGTGCTTCATATGTGTGTGAATGTTTTCCATAATGCTAGATCTCCTCTCGGTACTTACTAACATTACTCAACAAAAGCTATATCTTTGGCTTAAGATATAAAACAAGGCATTCATTAACACAAACAAATCAGTAAAGAAAGTAAATATACATACATTGCACGTGGAAGAATTCCTTATAAGCCTCATAATGGCAAGTCTTGCTTATAGGTGGATTACTCACTCATCATTATGAAAACTAAGGGAAATTTCATTAAAGATAGAGAGCCGGTTGTTCAAAACCATAAATGGCCTAAGTTCAGTGTTTCTAAATGAGTAAGAAGCTAGTTATAAACCCCACACGCTTCCCAACATGAAAGAGAAAATAAAATATTCAAAACAAATACATAAATATCTAGATATTGTCCATAAAATACTACCAAAAGCCACCTTCTAGAAAGGGCAAGTAATTAAATAAAACTAGATAATTCTTCTCTATAAATCCCTCAACTTTTCCTCTATCAAACGTCCTATCATCCACTTGCATATCAACTCCAAAGTTGCAGGTTTTCTTCGGTTTCTGTGCCGACTACCACCATTTTGCTGGCTTTTGGAGGTCTTCAACAAATCCGGCAAAGACCTGGAAACACATGAAGATCTTCTAAAAAATTGATTTTTATTTACACTTTTTCACTTCCATTTTGCATATAATTATGATATTAATTTCCACTTATCAAACATCTCCACACTTAAACATTGCTTGCCCTCAAGCAATTCACTCAAAGATAAAGCGATAAGCAACTACTACACCTCAACAAAATAAATCAAGAGCAAACTGGAATTTTAAAGAGCTAAAAGCAAGTTAAGAATATCAAAAGTAAGATTAAGAGACCTTTGACAAAGAAATTATAAGTAATCATGAGAAAGTATGTAACTTAATGAAACTTAGAACTCTTACTTCAACTAAGTAGCAACAAGATCAGAAAGCCTCACAAGATGTCACTAAAACTTAGTGTTTAGGCTATTTTAGAAGAGCAATCCCTCATTTCAACAAAGTCAAGTCACAAAGAAACCATAGGCTTGCTAATCGGTCTATTTTCCACCGCGCATAAGTGAAAAGGGCTTATGCTATCAAGAGGTCTTTGAGGGTTGTAATATTAGGCTAGGGTTGGGGTAGGATATGGAGGGAAATTTAGGTTGAAGAACTTTAACAAATTTTTTTTTTGAATTAAGCAGTTTTTCTTGATTTTGAAGGTCTTCTGTCCTAATTTGAGCTTTTGGGGACTTTAACAATGATAACAAAAAGATTAAAAGTACACAACCTTGCATTTGACTTTTTATTCTATTTTCAATTTATTTTTGAAGGTTGGATCTGATCTGAATAGGTCTCTAAGAAAATGAAACGAAACTATCCCTATTTGATGAAGATCTTATTCTCAGAATTGAACTTTGAAGATCTTTAGACATAAACTTTGAAATTTAACTCTACTACTTTTTCTAACATTTAAGCTCAATTTTTTAAAATTTCAAGGTTTTTGGGGGAATCAAAGTGAAGGGTTAAGGGTTATTGATGTATGAAAAGAAAAGAAGTGCTTTAGGCTCAAGGGGGTTAACTAAGGGTTGATGTAAGGGTGGTTTTTTCGCTAATGGCATGGGGGAAACCTATTTGCCTCTATCACTTAACACGAGATTTCAACTATGATCACAACTAGACTAACACAAAATAGCTTTTCATGCATCTCCCATAGCAAATTCTAGTTTCTGTAACAAGACATTGTCCACTCAGTAAGAAATCAAAAGTTTTTCATACACACAGTTTTAAGGCTCAATTTCTTACCAAGAGAGGGTATTGCTACTGATTTAGGATACAAATTTGAAGTAAAAATTAAAAATTTACAAACTTTAGCATGCTTAATAAGTTAAAAATAATCAAACTCCTTCATAGCTCTCTAAACTCCTACTTTTGCAATCTGCCTCCTAATTATTAACTACAAAAATCCAGTTATAACTCAATCTCAAAGTTGAAACAATAGTGAAGAAGTCAATCTAAACCTAGAAAGTGAATCAAATCCAGCAAACAAGTTCAAATCACAAGGATATCTTCAAGCAAAATTTTCAAATTTCGACAGTAGCACATAATTTTATGCAAAATCTAAAGCAATCAGTTCAACAGTTAAGCACAATCAATATAATCATATTTCCAGGCATGAAATTTTCAATCTACATCCCTATACTTAAAGTTTACTTTGTCCCCAAAGCAATAAGAATGCATAACAAAATACAGGAAATAAGGGAGATCTTCATTCTGCCAAAAGGTGAAAGAAAAGCAAAGGATACCGTTCACCAAGGAAGGAGAGGGAGAGTAAGAGATTAATCTTCCTTAGGCTGGGACGAGGCCTCCTCATCTTGAAAAATAACAAAATCACATGTACAAGTGTAACATACAAAAAGGATACTGTGAAGCCCTTACAAATACTTGAATATTTACAAGGCCTGTACAGAAAGCCAGGAAGGTCTTCTCAACACTTCCTCAAAAGTTTGCTTCACTTGGTGCCTAAAGCGAGCACCAATCTACAAGGCCTTCTCATGGGGGCTTGAGAAGGAAGACCTTCTCAATTGCATTAGCTTGTCTTGCAGCATGATATGGTTTAAGCCTTTGACCATTCACCTTGAAGACCTCTCCATTCAAGTTGGAGATCTCTACTGCACCATGAGGAAGAACTTGTACCACAAAATATGGGCCAATCCATAAAGCCTTGATATTTCCTGGAAAGATCTCCAAACGATAATTTAATAATAGAACTTATTGACCAGGATGGAAGATCTTGACCTGGTTTCCTTTTTCATGCCACTCCTTAGGTTTCTCCTCGTAGTTCATCGAATTCTCAAGTATAGATAAACTGTGATCTTTAAGTTCATTTTGTTACGTTCTTGATCCCTCTCCAACTTCAAATACAAGGTTTTCAGGCCAAGGTTTTAGCTTAAATGATGGTTTAGTATCATGATCATTCTCATCTTTGCGAAGATCTTGTTCAAGCTTCTAGCTTCTCAACAAGGTCTCGGAGCATCCATTTTCAGCTTCAGCTTGCTTCTTGGCAAGGTCTTCATCATTAAGAACCTGTAAAAAATATGGATTTAAATATGCATCGGTAACATCCAAAAAATAGTTCTCATTTTTGGAAGAAGATATTGTAGTTTTATTCATCTTAAAAACAACTTCTTCATCATGAATTTTCTAAGTAAGCTTGCCATTAACGACATCAATCAAAGCTCTTCCAGTAGCTAGGAAAGGTCTTCCGAAAATGATGTGTACATGCATATCTTCATCCATGTCCATAACAAGGAAATCAACAGGAAGAATGAATTTTCCTACCTTTACAAGGACATCTTCTACAATTCCTTTAGGGTACCTAATGGTTCTGATCTATCAGCAAGTTGTATTGATACCCTAGTCGGCTGGGGGTCTCCTAAGCCTAGTTTATTGTAAACATAGTATGGCATCAAATTTATGCTAGCTCCTAAGTCACATAAAGCATTTCCAATTTCAATGTTTCCAATAGAACAAGGGATAGAAAAGCTCCATGGATCTTTGATTTTGATACAGAGGCCTTGTACTTTGTAGAATAGAAGAGCAATCTCGGTTCAATTACACCATAGCTACATTTTCTAGTTTCTTTTTGTTTGACAAGAGCTCCTTCAGAAATTTCACATACATGGGCATCTGAGCAAGGGATTCTGCGAATGGTAGGTTGATATGCAGCTTCTTGAAGACTTCCAGAAATTTGTCAAAATGTTTGGCCATGTCATGTTGTTTAGCTCTTTGTAGAAAAGGGATTTTGAGCTGGTAAGTTGAAATGAATTTTTGATCTAACTCAGAGGGCTTGTCTTGGATCACCTTTTGTTCCTGAGTTTCTGTTTTTAGCAATGTCTTCTCTGATGTCTCTTCAACCAGCATGGTCTTGTCTGGAATGTTCTCCTCCACTTTCTTTTCAACCTCTCCTGCATTTCCACTAACATCAACATTCATAGGAATAGATGAATTCAGAATCTTACCACTTTTCAAGAAGATCGCTTTGCATTCCTCCTTTGGATTTCGGTATAGGAAATGCATTTAAAATGCAGAAAATAATAAAAAATAGGGTAATATGGCAAAATTACCATATTACCTTAAGAATTAGTTGGGGGGCTAATTCCCTAGTGTTATGGCCGCTATGCGTTTACACGTGGGTCTCACAAACGCATCTCACGTGGCTAGGTAATTAGATCCCATGCATGTATAAATACAACCTTTCCCCCTCTCATTTTTCATATCCTACTCCTCCTTTTCTCTAATATCTCTCTAGATTTCAGCCCTCTTTTCTTTTTAGGCATATATTTTCTTTATTTTTATTCCTCGTTATAATACTTCTGCTCCTTCGGGGTTTCTATGTGATACAAGCTATACATGCCTGCATCGTTTTTCCTATTGTCGTCATTCTCCCTCAAGCGGTCACCATCGACAGGGTCAAGGTTTCCATCCCTGTCGTCTTGGCAGAGGACCCCTATGATATGTGTAAGCGGACGACGTTTCGTGACTTGCGCGGTCACCACACTGGCCTGCCCCGTGACAAGGGGCATGGGGTTTTCGAAAATATTTGAACATGATGTAAGACGGTTTTGGATGAAAAGAGTTTTAAAAGACTTCGAGATCTGGATCTCCAATCTTAAGGTATGGAGTCGTCACTCAGATCAGCTTATCTGGGAAATTTTCGGTACAACCTAGATCATGAGGTGTTCAAGATAATACCTTAGAACAAATATTCGGGTTCGAGATAAATTATCTATTTCTTTGTTGAGTTAAATTACACCAGTTCAGAAACCACTTTTGTAATATTTCAATTCAATCTATTATGTTTTCGGTTTATATTTTATTTAAATGCGTATGCAGAAAGCGGTAAATAAATAAAATGCGGGAAAATAAACATGTAGGAAAGTAAATGCGCCTAGTAAGTTTATTATAAATTTTGGTATATTTAATAATATTAAAATATATAGGTTTGTGAAATTATATACACGTTAATATTCCAATTTGCAATAGTTTAGTACATTAACATAGTCATAACTATTAGAAATAAATTATAAATGCAAGGATATCATAAGTATAATAAAAGAAGCAAAGAGAAAATAAGAGAGAGATTTTATTGATTTTCTGAATTGTATAGAATAAGAAAATCTGAATCCTATTTATAGGAAAACTTAATGGCAAAACCGTAAATAAGTCAATGGTATAAATGTAGATAAATATAAAACTTTTAATAATTTATGCGGATCCCACTGCACAGTGATGCACAGTGAAAGTCTGCTGCCGCCTCTGCACATCATAATTTCAACACTCCCCCTTGATGTGCAATTTTGCGAATGGGACACTGCCTCGTTAAAAACCTTACCAAGGAAAAATCCAGTGGGACAAAAACCTTAATTAAGGGAAAAAGAGTACAGTGTTTACTCCCCCTATTCGCAAGATAACTAAAGATCTTTAAGACGACGCATTCCAATGCTGTATACCAATTTGTTGAAAGTTGCAGAAGGTAGTGCTTTTAGTGAATAAGTCCATTAAATTGTTGCATGAGCGAATTTGCTGAATACTGATTTCACCATTCTTTTCGAGATCATGAGTGAAGAAAAATTTCGGTGAAATATTATTTATTTTGTCTCCTTTGATGTATCCTCTCTTTAATTGAGCAATATAAGCAGCATTGTCTTCATATATAGTTGTCGAATCTTCTTTGGTCATTACTTTTGCAAATGCTTCTCGGATATGCAAAATATAGTTGTTCCTCCATGTAACTCGCATCTACATATCCAAATATTTGATTTCATTCCAATGTCTCTGCTGCAGTATTGTATCCTGATAACAATTTAATAGAGAAAACAATATATATAACCTTGTATTATTTGCAATATATATTAAAACACTTAATGCATTAAGATATGGTACTTCAAGACCATAACTTCTTCATTATTTTATCTAGGATGAAAAATGTCCTTAATATTCAAACTTTCTTGTACTATCCAAGAAATGAATATTGAAATGTTATTACATTCACTATACGTGAACACATTACATTTATTACACGTGAATATATTTTCTCATAATAAATCTCGAGCCTTTTGTAAAAATCTTGTGTAATTAGTATAAACTTATATCTCACACTTTATTATTTTCATTTCTGTTTCTTATAATTAAAAAACATTTATAGCCCAAAATTTTTATACCTTGTGTTGTTTGAACTACCGGTTCAAAACTTTTCATTTATCAAGAGAATTCAATGTTACTTGAATTATATTTTGCCATTTTGGCTAACCATATCACATTATTAAATAGATATTGGTTCATGATCCATATTTTCATTCTCATTATTGCAACATTATATGCAAAAACATGATCAACGATTATTTTCTCTT
>CAOJBI010046380.1:0-11324 GCA_948277035.1 Euphorbia corollata
AGCATTGCTCATAACCCAATTCAACATGATCGAACAAAACATGTCGAAATCGATCGGCATTTCATCAAAGAGAAATTGGAGGATAGTAACCTTGATCTATGCTATGTTTCGTCTAAAGAACAGTTAGCAGATGTCCTCACAAAAGGTCTCGACAAGCGTACTTTTCATACACTAATTTCCAAGTTGGGCATGTGCAACATCTTTGCACCAACTTGAGGGGGAGTGTTGACATATTAGCCTCAATCAGTGGCTGTAATGTCAGCCTGATTATCAGCATCAATCAGTGGCTGTAATTGTGAGGAACAAAGTGTAATTAGTCAAACATTGTTTACGTTGTTTTCTTTATATATAGATGTATTGTAAATTCATTTGATAGAAGTGAGAAATAAAGAATCTCTTCTCAGAATTCTACAGTATCTAATCGGCATGCAACGGGATTCATGTGCGATATGTGTACGACATGTCAGAGGATTCCTGGTCAAGTCCGAATTGGATTTTGTGTCAATATCGTATTGACACGATATAACAACTATCTTCAAGAATCCTACTATCACAAATCATCATTCTATACTTTGTCATTGTTTCTCTCTTCTTTTGAAATTTAAATCCAAATTTTAATTTATCTTTCATTTCGATTCTTGATTTTTTTCAATCTTTTAAACTAAATCCCAATATATACTTTTTCCAACTTGAACTAGGAATTGTTATTAGAATCTTTTGTTTTTCTATTCAAATTGATGACCTCTCTATCTATCTTTTATGATGTGAACAACTTTGATTATATTTGCTATTTTTTAGTTGGTGGCTCTTAGATTTTATGCGCCTTGTCTAATCTTAGTGCCTTCACAACCCCACAACCTCTTCTTTAATTGGGATTGCGTCTCTCTTCCTCGCTTGGGAGATTTCAAGTAGTGTGTATCATCAAGCAAGGTTTAGGGCAAATCACAAAAAAGGTTAGAGAATGTTCGCTTTTTTCATATAGACCATCTCATTTATTTTTTTAGCATCTTCACAATTTAGCCCAAAAGTTTGTGGCACACATAACTCTGATATAGAGTTACGAGATAATCAATACATTGATTGAATGTCTCAAAATGTTTGTATCAACGATTCATATTCTTCGTCTTTTACTTACAAAAACTTGTTTTTTATTAGTCAATTTCAATGATATACTTCAAAACGGTTGGAATGGCTTCACACCTTTCTTACCCAATCAGTCAACACACAAACCTAAAATAATTGTTGGAAATATAAGGGGATCCTACATCATATATAAACAAAAATGATGAGTGATACATAAGTGGTGTACATTGAGCTGTAACAAGTAAATTGATTTTGTGTTACATGTGCCTCAAGTCCACTTATATGTTCACTCTAGCTATCATGGTCAACACTCTCAATGTCTATGGATTGTCTGTATGGTATCAAAGTATAATAAACCTGACAACTGGAAATTTTAGGATTGTGGTTAGTCCTTGTGAATTTATGCTAGAAAAGACTAGACCCGTTAATAGCCTGGGGTCATTGAAGGAGTTAGATTAAGAATTGTTTGACAAGTTACAACTGGTTCAGACTTGGTTGCACTTAAAGGATAGTATTGGAGATGTGATGTTATCCCACATCGACAATAAACAAAATGATGAGTGATATATGAGTGGCATAATTGAACCTTAACACTAGACAATTGATTTGTGTTAAATAGACTTAAATGCTTTTATATGTTAACTTAGACTGTCAAGCTCAACTCTCTTGTGGTTCACGGATCCTCAACAATAATGAAGAGAACAATAAAAGATGAATCATACTTGGAATTATGGAGGAGACCTTTGGATAACAAGAATCTTTAATAAGTCATCTATCACTAAACTTGATACTAGCTCCCTTTGATTTCTCTTGATCAAGTAAAAATATACCTATGTCCCCCTCTTCAAAGCCCTTGCAACTTCATGAAAATTGCAATGATAATCATTTCAACAAAACCTTCTTTTCCTCTTATGGTAATAACAAATTGTGAGCCATGACCTTGTACCTATTTGAGGAATTTTTATATACTTGATCATCCCTCCTTTTCCATCCTTAAACAACTCTTGGAGAACACCCACCTAATTGGGATAATATAGCTTGAAGATGATCACAGGAGATAATATGTTAGGAAATAGCTACTTAGTAAGGGTAGAGTAGTAAAATTAAATAAAGTAACAATTGTGTAGGGTTTAAGGAATATAAAAGGAGAGTAGAAAGGGGGGCAGAGCAGCTTTTGGGGATATTTGTTTGGTGGTCTCAACAGATTGTTGGGAAGGGCATAGCCTGGGGGAGCTTCATAGCTGTGGGTTTTCTTTTCATTGTTGGGTTTATTCTTAGTATTTACTTCTCCTTTAAGTTGTAATTTTGGTTACTGTAAGTTTAATTAGAAATCTAAGTTCAGTTTCTCTATTGATTTCATCTGTTCCATATCGATTCCCTATCAGTGTGGGAATTAGATATTTAGTTCACCTAAGTTAAGACTAGTATTGAATCTTTTTCTAGTACTAATTCTTATGCATATCAAGTTATCTTGCTGATTTTTGATATTTCTTCCCTTCTTGATAATACGTTTGGTTCAATAATTGCTTCATCTTCTATTTAGATGTCATGCATATTGTGAGTTTGAGAAACCTTTCAGTTTAGTCTGTTTTTTCCCCAAGTAATAGACATAGTTGTATTGACTAATTCTTATATGAATACATTCTTATTGTAATTCTTATGACAGAGAAAAAATTAGGGCTGACTCACACTTTCAGGAGTCAGGATTCCCTGGGAAATATACTTACCAGTTTTATCACATTAAAAATGCTTCTCAGGTATGTTCAACTTGCTTGCATTTGATATTAGGGTATATCAATGCAATTATTATATATATTTTTGACGACTTCTCTGAGTAACACTTGTTGCAGAAAATGGATTTCTACTCTCACATACTTGCAATTTTCTTTACTATTATTGTATTAATTAAGATATGGGAGTATTGTCAATGATTATTTCCCCAAAATCAATATAGTGTAGTGCATGAACCAAAAACTGTTGTGATTAAACTTTTTTTTTGTTTTTTCAGTTGTGGGAAGCTTAGAGTAATTAAAATTTAATTTTTTTTGAAGTCTCCATTAATCCATCCATATCCCATACTTGTCACCTTACTTTTTTTTATTCCTGTATCTTTTTTTATCACTTTACTATTTTAGAATCATTTAATTGTCTGCAATATCTGATTGGAATATCTTTGTTAATTTCTCAGCTGCGGATGGATGATGTCCCAAAGCTTCTGGCTGAGTATCGACAACTTTCATCTGATTGAGGAATAATTTGGTGTTTTTTCATGCGAAAAGCGCTAGCTTTGGGTTAGTTTCTTTTTTCCTTTCTTGCCTACGATATAATATTATTCCCAACTTTTCTGGATGCGACTTGATCTTGTGCTGATAAGAATATATGTGATATGAAATTAATATTGTTATTAGTGATGATATTGAAGTGGTTTTATAGAGAATTTTCTATTACATTAGCATGACTCTGGGTGATTATTTATGCAAGACAAGATGTCTAATTATTATATGTTGATTGTTCTTTAGATGATAAAAAGAGTTGTGAACTATGATTGGAGTGAACTGAGTTTTCGGTTGAGTTTAGACAACCTTCACAAAAACATTCTTCAAACTTAGGTTAAATTTTCCTTTAATGGTTTGAATGGTTTCGGAATCCAAACGATAATACATGATAAAGAAACTGTAAAACCTCATACAACAGTCTTTGGAATATCAGATGAAATTTATTCAATATACAACACGAACTTATCGACAAGAACATCAAAGCATGATAAAGTAAGAAATAAGGTTAGAAAAACACATTTGAGGGTTTAGATTATAGATTCTTGCTAAGTTCCTCCAGTTTGGTCATCCTTTGTCTTTCACTTTCTTTCAGCAGCTGGTAAGAAACAGCAAAATCATCGAAAAGAAATTAAGATATTTTATATTTAAAATGAATGGAAGGGGAAATTACTTTTATTTTATAAGAACATTGAGTGATTAAATACCTCCATCAATGTGCTTACTAGTTGAGCTTTCTCTTTGTTCTTTTCGGTGAATGCTTCCAAAACTTCTTTATATTCTTTCTCCTGTTTGGAACAAAGCATCAATTTGGCTAATTTTTTTTTTTTTGGCTCATAGGAAAATTTAGCTTTGTTTTGAACATTTTATATGGGCATTTTGATTAAATTAATGTGAAATGGTGTTAGCATTATATGGAAATTGCACCTTTTTTTGGCAACTCTGGCCTAATGTCTTAAGTTCCCGATTAGTCATGTCGATCCTCTTGCGTAAAGTTGCCACTTCCTTTCTCATTGGATCCCATAGTACTTCAAGCTCCTTGTAGAAGATGAAAATTAACATTATAAAAAATGTAGGCAAATGTGAATATTTTCTGCATAAAATAGATACTGGAATGAAAGTTGTAGGTTGGGACATACTTCCCAAATATGAGTCAAGCGTCTTGTTTCTTCTTCGGCGCGGGTTAACTGAAGCTCAACTTTCTCACGAACCTCGGTTTTCTTTCTCTGAATCTCTTCTTCTCTAGCTTCAATTTTGGACATGTCAAATCTTAGACTCTCATCTTCTTCTTCATTTTCTTCCATAGTTAATTTCCCACTGCTTCCCATATTTCTCATACCTTTCTTCTTAATTCCCGCAACTATGTATATATACACCTAAGTTTCTTCTATTTTTCGCACTTAAGATTTTACGAGTTAGATACCAGAAGTTCTATTCTTATGTATTTCTATACGTGGTCTGGTTTTTGCTTTTGCTTTAAAATTCACTCACAATACAACTATTGCTTTCTTTGGGATCCATTGTATAGGAAGCAAGGGAGGGTATATTATTTTCTACTCAAGACTATGAATAAATAAAATAATTTCATGTTACTAAATATTTGTTTCTTGCCTATACGAAAACAACAAAAAAAAGAACTAATTCACGCAGAAACTATCAAGATAGTCCTTTTGACAATTACAAACTACTAATAACTAATTCAGATAGAAACAATGAATTCCTACCATGTGAAGCTATTGCGGAGACGGGTGAAAGGACTTGAATCGCAGTACGTTATGGACGCTGAAAATGGTTCGAAAAAACACATCAATGTGAATGCCAATGGAGTTTTAACAGAGGCGAAGAGAAGCTGATGGAGAGGAGAAGTAGGAACTTGCTCTGAGTAGAGTCTTGTTTAGGCAGTATACTTCAAATAGTAGTAATAACTCCATATATCTCATGTTCAAGGGCTACCGGTAAATCGAAAGCAGTACGAGAAACTTTGATTGGCATTTAATTCAGGTAAAAGTCAAAAATATATCATGAGGTTTCACTCATTTTTTAAAAGGGGTTGTTCAACAAATTTGCAAATAGAGGATTTTCAATATTAAATTATGTTATGAAAATAAATAATTTTGTTCATTTTTATCTGAATTTTTGTGGAATGATTAATACAAATACAATACATATTAGCGTTAAATTTTGAAATTTTTTGAATAGTGTAAATATTTTTTTAAATAAAATTATGATAATAAACTTTAAAAAATCATAAAAAATGAAAAAATCTTAGAAAATTACTCAAATCTTGACATATATTTTTTAAATTTGTTAAAAAATTTTAATTTAAATTAATATTTATCAAATGGAGAAAATACTTAAATTTTAAATTTAAAAATTTGTAAATTCAAGTTCATCTTAACCATGTATTAAATTTTAATGATATTAAGCTTAGAGAATCCAAATATATTATTGTTAGCTATCATTATAACTATATCTATGTTGTTGCTAATAATTTTTATCTCTAAAATAACTAAAATTAGTAATAATATAGCACTAAAACATGATGTTTGATTTCGGAAGCAAGAAAGAATTGTTAAACTAACAACATCGTTTGAATCACTAATATTTTCATTGAATAAGACACTTTTACTTTCAGGAACCTATGACTTGAACTCATCACTCTACTTTAACACGGAAACCCATAAACACTAGTGTTTCCATGTTTGTTGTGGAAACTGATAAGAATCATTTACAGGTCGATTCGTAAATAATAAAAATTGAAAGCTTGTTTCCTAATTATTTCGAAATCAAATCCTGAAAATTAAACATCATTTTTTTTATTACCGGTATTATGAACTGAAAATTCTTTTTTATTTGATGACTCCAATCAATAATATGCATTTTCTTCGTAATTTCTTGTGAATTGCAACAGTGTTTCTATCAATTTTTGTGTTATTCTTTTATAAAAAATAAATCATATGATTATATATTTATAGATTTCACATTAATATTTACCTTTTATTTTTTTATTATTTATATGTTTCCCAACAATTTCCTAACTTATTTTATAGAAGCGACGTTCCTGGTGTTGATCGGCGTCCATTTTCATGCTATCTAAGGAGGGATGTGTGACCACCAAGCTATTTTTTTGGTGGTCAATTCACTAATATTGGTAATAAACCGTTATTGGAAAATAAGCAATCTAAAAGCTAATATACAAGATTTGCACTTTGTTACTCTTAAGTAAAAACTTGTTCACCAAGCAAGCTGGTCGTCTCAAAATTGAGCCGCATTATTGTTTACCACATATACCACAAAAAATTTCTGTTCATTGTTTACCTTATTAATTTATTGGTGTGCCTTATTAATTTCTTTTGTATCCTTTTGTGGAAAAAAATATGGTCCACTTATACCATTTTGCCTAAGGGTATAATTAAACAACAAAAGCTATTTATTCTATCATCCATCATCAAATTTACATCTCCTCCGTCTTGAAAAATTCTTGAAGATTTAAATGTACTGCAGAAGAGAAAACTGCACAATACGATCCAATTTATCGTGATTAATTAGTTAACACGTTTCTTAAAATGATATAATTTTTCTGAAAAATATATTTTAACGCCTTAATATAAATTCATCAAAACACCTTGTATGCATCCTTGATTATGCTATCTCATAAAACAGGTTTGCATCACATGAAAACTGACATCCTCAATAAAAAGTATACCATTTTACAGAAATGTATATGTTAATACATCAATTTCTCTTAGTAAATTTATGATATTTAACACCTTGTGGGCATCCTTAATTATATTATTATCTCATTAAACAATTTAATTAAAGAACTAACCTAGAATCAGTTGACTTCAATTGTAAAACCATAAAACCTTATACTGTAGTGGACATAAAACTGTACAATTTTACATAAAATGACATTCATGATTCTTTTTAAAATATTTGCTTCATTGCACTTAAAGTAATAATAAAGAAAAATCTCAACCCACCCGAATGTAAATTTGAACTTGACACCTCTAAAATTACAACTTCAAGACTCAACAAACTAAGCTAAGATCTATGCCACAAAATGACATTCAAACTTGTCACACGGAGAAACGATTCATATCACCAACTTCCTTATAAGCTGAGGAGCTCGAATAGGATGATGGTAATTCCACTGTAAATTCAATAGAACCAATCAAATCCGGGGTTAGAATTCAAACTAGAGGTGAAAACGGGTAACGAGTTGAGCAGGTAGGAATCGGTGAATAAAAATCACATAAACTGGTTGAGGCATTTAATCAAATACTTGACAAACATCACAAAAGAGGGGAAAATTTAGAGAAATTATTAAGATGGGAAACTTTTAGTGCTTCGAAGCAAGCATGTGCGACCTGGTGGTCACCGGCGTCGGTGGTACACACTGTTTTGAAAAATCATCATTTAGGCGCTATTTGCTTGGCTGTTAGATCGATTTTTTCCACCTAAGCAGAATCAGGCCTCTTACCGGTCTATTGCTGATTAACTAGACATCACATAGTCTGATTTTTTCCACCTATGTGGTGCCTAATATTTATAATAATTATACTTAAAAAATTTTAACCTACAAAAATTAGTTCAGTTGATAAAATTACTGAGCATCAAAATGTTTTAACCTGCAAGTCTCGTTTCAAGTCTCAAACTAAGGTACGATGCAGTATGCATAATTTTGTATAATGAAACTTATAAACATACAAGAACAATATAAGATTTTATATTTTTCAGTTAATTTTAGAGTATATTAAAAAACAATGTTTTATAGTTTCACAGTTTTTATAGTTTAAAAATGAGGTGTATTGTGGTTTAAAAAGATAAGAAAAGTAAGCGTTGGACCTTTTGAACAAGATAAATTGTCCAAAGGGGGGTGAATGGCAATTTAAAGATAAAATAAAGGTTTTGAAAAATGATTGCCAGAAACACAGTTAAGTTATCAGAAGATAACTTCGGAGGCTCTGGAAGTTATATACTTCAGAGGCTCTGAGCAATTTCGGAAGCTCTAAGAAATGTCAGAGGCTTCCTTCTGATAACTTAATACGCTGAAATATAAATGGATAGAGTTCAGGAATATCAAACAACGATGTTTTATACTGGTTCGGTCTCTGCCTACTTCCAGTCCTCAGGTACCTTCCCTGAGCTTTAATCCACTATAGGTTCTTCTTTGGGTGAAGAACAAACCGCTACAATATGCTGATTACAAACTAGAGTACCGTCCTCTGTTAACAGCAGGAGCTTTACCAATACAAGAGTACCGTCCAACTTGTATCTAGGCTCTGAGCTATACTAATACACTGAGTACCTTTCTACAATGTATCTAAGCTCCCCCACACTAACTTAACCGAAGGCTAGTGTGTTTACAATGATTTGAAAAAGAGTGGTTCAAGCTTCTAAACAATGTTTCAGTGTCAGCTTGTTACAAACAAATAGAGATGGTTGTTTGCTAAAGATTTCGAAGTAAACTGTATACAAGAGAGTAAGAATTGATCTTGCTTAATTTGATAGCTTCGATTCGGTTGACTGTCTTCAGGTCTTCAGAGTTCCTTTTATAGCTTTGCATTTCTTTCCCGTTGAGCATAGTCGTTGATCTTGGATTATTTGAAATTAAATCCGTTGAAGGTATTTTCAGTTAAAATAATCCTAAGGTGGCGGAGAAGTATTTAATAATACTCCTGTTCCTTAAGCATGGGCAAAGCGCATTAAAAGTATGGGGGGCGCGAAGATTTTACGGAAGTTGGTGGTTGAGTGGACCCCGCATTACTTTGTTGTCTGCCACTTAATAGCTTCTGATTTGAGATGGAATATTCTTTGATCTTTTTTAATGAAGACTTAGATATTCATAGGATCAGAATCTAACTTAAGTGTAACAAAGCTGCTTCTGAAGATAAGTTAATTAATCAACTTCGGAGGCTCTGATTCTTTAAGACTTCTTCGGAGGCACTGGCTTCTGAGGTATTTTCGGAGGCTTCTGGCTTCTGAAGAATTCTTATAGCCTCTGAAATTGGTTCTCGCAGTAAGGATCAACACTTACTATCTTCTGGTGGATTGACTGTCTTCTGATTTAATTATTGTCTTCTAAATCCAACAGTAAGAATAAAATTTTTTTTGTTAAGAATAGTGATATAAAGGTATTTTAGTCGATTCAACATTTCCACAGTTAACTTTATTATTTAAAAATTAAATGTTACGAACGGAATAAGTTTTGAAGATTCATTTGATTTTTAAATTTTATCATCATATTTTAATAAAACATATTGGTACTCTTCAAAAAATTTCATAATTTATTACGATGTTTAGTAACCATTTCACAAAATTTTGAATAAAAAAGAGCAAAATAATTTAATATTGAGAACTTTTTTTTGTTTGTAATTGTTTTGATATCACGTACCCCTTTCAAAAAAATAAAATCGACAGACTTTCTTTTAAAAAACATTGAAATAAGTATCTAGTTATTAATTAGCCAAATACGTATATAACCCCTGTAACTTGTCCTAATTGTTATACTGTCCCCTTCAACTTTCAGTAGGTTCTCTCTACCCCTTTTAAAAAAAATGAATCTATTAACCCATTCATGTTGACATGACATCTAAGGTGTTCAAAGTGAAATTGTTCAAAGAGTGTTTAAGAAAAAAATCTAAAAATTTTACCCCTAAACTTATCTTTAATGGCATTTCAATCTTAAGATGTTTCAATCGACGTGTGAACCGATCTCATGATTGCCATTAGGACTGTAAGACCTATTCACAAACTGGAGTACTCGCCCAACCCGGCCCAAGCCCGCTCAAATGGGTTGGGTTTGGACACACATTTTTTATAAAGCCCGGCCCGAACCCAAACCCACTAAATCCCAAAATTTTATGGACTAGGTTTGGTATTTATATAAATGCCCGAGCCTGGCCCAAGCCCGGTTCAAAATCCTATTAAATATTTTTTATATTTATTAAGCTATTAGGCTGATGGGTTTATGGGTTGTTTAACTGTGTGATGAGTCCCATGTAAAAGCATTTTCTCAACCCTATGTAACATAAATTCACATCTCAAACCCTGTCACTTACTCTCCTCTTGTCCCCGCCACTTCCCTTCTGTCTTTCTCTTTCGTTCACTATCGGTTTCACTACTTTCCTCTAGTTTGTCTCTCTTGAAGTTTATGTTACAAGATGTAGCCGCTTAGTTTCTAATTTCTACCCGTCTTATACTTTCCTTTTAATCTGCAATTTTTTTCTCTTTCACTTTCCAGTTCTTTTTTTCTTTTCCCTGAAATTATCGATGATCAAAAAGCAATGCACCTCAGTTAGATCTCAATAACAGACCACAAGTAAGTTTGTTCATTTTTTCTTTTTAGATACATTATTCTTTTGCATATTTAAATGATGGATTTACTAATTGTTGCTTTTATGAACTCAGTATATGTGACTAACAGTAAAACTTTAAATGAATATTATAATATGTAAAGTTGGTTGGGTATGGATACAAACTAATCATGTTGAGATTATTTACTTTCATTTTAGCTTCCAAAAGTTTATGTCTTGTGAATTGTTTGTCTGTTTTACTATATTTAATTAATTTAGGCAAAGTTCCTGACCAAAATTTTTTAATCCAAATTGATGAATGTGATTCAATAGTTTCCGTGATTATCCTTCTAATTAACCTTTTTCTTTATCCACTAGTACAAAAATGACTTTTTGTATCGCCATATTTGTATCGGTTTTTCAAAAACCGATACAAATGCTAGATCAATTGTATCGGTTTTTGACAAACCGATACAATTGGTATTAAAATATGATTTTTTTTATATCAATTGGCTTCATTTCCATCGGTTCGGACCAAACCGATGGAAATACT
This sequence comes from Euphorbia corollata, assembly GCA_948277035.1. NCBI lineage: Eukaryota > Viridiplantae > Streptophyta > Magnoliopsida > Malpighiales > Euphorbiaceae > Euphorbia > Euphorbia corollata. The sequence continues at coordinate 11,208 of CAOJBI010046380.1, forward strand.
TATAGTATTTCCATCGGTTTGTATAAAACCGATGGAAATACTCAAAGCATTAGAGCATTTCCATCGGTTTGTATAAAACCGATGGAAATGCTTTGAGTATTTCCATCGGTTTTATAC
>CAOJBI010047482.1:0-11676 GCA_948277035.1 Euphorbia corollata
GAACAAGCAATTAAAATATTGTGTTGGATGATGCACATGCATATTTATTTATCAATGGTGATGAATAAATCTGCTCGGAAAAAAATCTGCTGTCCCCAAATTAATGTCCCCTTCAATGTCTCTCCATTCATCATTTGACACGTAGCATATTCATAGGAGAGAGAAACTAAAAATTAGGAAAGATAAACTCAAAATGAATAAAATAATAATAATAAATGCCACATGTCGACAATTGAGTGGGAGACATTGAAGGGGACACCAATTTGGGGACATCAGATTTTTTTCCGTCTCTTTGGTTGTATTTCATAAAAGAGTTTTCGATTATCTTGGCTATCACTAATAATGAGAAGATATATGAACAACTTTCTATGAGGCCTAGTCTAATTATTAGATTTACGTTTTGATATTATTGAAAATTAAATCTTTTATCTTCAAACTTGTTTCTCCTTCTATGTCTTATATTCAGAATTTAACACATATTTATTTTTTTTATTTTATTTTATTATCCTTTTCAATTTTCTCTTCAAACTTTCAAATTCTTTTTTATATATATTAAATTATAAATGAAGAAACATAAAAGGGAACACAAGTTTGAGGATAATCAATTTTATAACAATTTATGAAGAGTTCTAATTAAAATAAGATACCCATAAATCATATTTGTAATGAAATTTTTATTATTTAACTAAGACTTTACGTTATATTATTTATCAGTAAAGTATCTAATATTATTTTAACTAATTAATTTATTATCTAAATAACGATGACAACTTTTTATAAAATAAAAAGTTATATAAAATATTAAAATTTGGAGTAACAAAAAATTAATATGCTTAAACCGGCGGAATGCTAAAAATGATTAAAAATATGTGTCGAATATCGCCACCGCCACCCACAGCTTCTACTATGCACTCTCGTCACCGAACAGTAACACCTTCCATGCGCACCCTCATCAATGGCATATATGTCACGCGCCGCCATAACAGCCTGGCCTTTCTGGCTTTTCAACCGCGGAGCTCAGCTAAGCTCCGGCATCGTGGTTTTATGAGGTTGTTATCCTCTGCGGTGAATGATGGAGCAACAAATTGGAGTAAGTCAGAAATTGGGTATTCTTTCTATTAGCAACAAAAATGCTTCAATCAGTTCCAATAATCGGAACAGATAATCAAATTGCAATTGGCGAATAGGAAGAATTGATTTTAACAATATAATAATGAAGAAGGACGGCCAATCTACACTATTGGCTGGCGCTTAACTAGGTGGAATTTTGGCATTGATTGAACAGTTCTTCCAGTACGAGTTTCCATCGAAGAAAATGCTTCATCAAACGCATTTTGTATGTTTCTCTTCGTCCTTTTGTTAATTATTGTTTAAAATGCCTAATTACTCCAGTTGATCAATCGTCTGATATTCCAATTTCCTTCGTTTTTTCCTATGTCACAGCTTTGCATTATTTGGCTCTACTCTGGACCCTTTGAACCCTGTCAATAGAGAAAAGGAAGAAAGAAAAATTGCTTTCAACTGGATTCAAGTATACTTGATTGTTTAAAGGGTTTTTCCCTCTAATCTACACACAAATTATATCTTGTTTGACAGGCCAATGTGAATTTCAACTGTTCTTTCGATGTATGTTTTGGTCAAACATTTTATTAAGCTTGTTTTGAGGTTAGAAATCTAGCAAGTTATAGTCCACTTGATTGGTCTTTTGACATAATCAGTTGAAGTCTTGGAGATGAACAAAATGACCTCGTTTCTGTTTATGGATAGATCAGAAATGATGATATTAGAAACTTCAAATCTCTTCTCTACTTGTTGTTCATAAATGGAAGACAAAGATGAAATCCATAAAGCCCGATCAACATTTCAACTTATGCCTCTTTGTTTTTTAGTTTGAATCTGAATTTCGAGCAGGAAAGACCTTTATAGGGTAAAGCTCTTCTTTTCAACAATATATACATACACACACACACACACATTAGAAATGCTGACTACCTTCAGTTTGCACTTTCCAGTGTTATCTCCCCTCCTATGGATTTGACAAAGAGCTCTCATTCATCAAATTCTTCCGCTCTATTCTTCTTCCTTGGAGGACTAGTTTTCCTTATAATACTACTGATTCTTATCCTAGTCTTTTGGAGGTTTTTCAAATTTGAAGGGAAGATGAAGTTTGTCAGAAGAAATAAAAGAAAGCAAGGTATTAAGTTAAGAGTATTCAGTATAGTGTTGACATATGTTCTTATTTTGATACCTCTTAACACAGATGCTTCTGATTTCTGGAGCGGGAACCTTCGAACAATAAGTCATTTTGATTTCCGAACATTGAAGAAGGCCACTAAAGATTTTCATCCTGATAATCTACTTGGAAGAGGAGGATTTGGTCCTGTTTATCGGGTATCATCTCTAATCTTAAATTTCTGCATCGGCTGATTAATATTTTTCGTTGCATTGCCTTTGTATGCATCTCGACTTCCTAATTTCACACATTAATAAGGATTGAGATTTGAAAATAGCAGCTAAAGTTGAAGAGAAAAGTCTAAAGCTTTTTATGATTTCATTAACTTTTGTTGTTTGACAGGGAAAATTAGCTGATGGTCGACTGGTTGCAGTTAAGAAGCTATCTCTTGAAAAATCTCAGCAAGGGGAATCCGAATTTCTCGCAGAGGTGAGGATGATCACTAGCGTCCAACACAAGAACTTGGTTCGACTTCTTGGCTGTTGTTCAGAAGGTGACCAACGGCTATTAGTGTATGAATACATGAAGAACAGGAGCTTAGACCGCATCATACACGGTATCATTTTCGTTCTGCTACATGTGATTACTGGTTAATTTAAATGGTTATTAGAGCTTTGTCGTGATATCACAAATTTTATGATTTTCAAACCAAAGAGCTGTTTAATCAGCATTATTTTCACTAGAGGACATAGTGTGAAAGCAATTTTGTTGGAAGCGAAATATTGGATATTTAGATGCATTAATGAGCTTTAATCATGACTGCAAAATGATATAGATCAATTGATAGAGAACGTGTCAACTGTTGTTGCTTGCTCTATGCCATTTTCATTATGTTTTCCCTCCATTCTTTTTTTTATGTCTTTCTACCTTTTACATTTTATTCCTTTTTGTTTGTCACTTTAGATTATCAATGCATTTTTCATCACTTTTTCTCTAATTTACCTTTATATTAAATATGAGAGAGATCATGAATTGATGGAATTATAAGTTGACAATTAAGAATAAAGAGAATTTTAGTATAATGAAATAAAGGATAAATTTTTGTAGTGTAATAAATGTTTTATCGGTTTTGGTGAAAATCCTAGAAAGACCTACTAAAAAGAATGGATGGAGTATTTCTTTTCATCTATAATCTGTCCATCCTTTTCTTTAGAAATAAGGTGGCATTTTGCCTATTGAGGGGTCTGCCATTCTTAGTTGTGTTATTTTCACTATCTTGATGTCCTTTTGTTGTCTTTCCTATTATCAATGAAACTCCGTAAATGGCCTGACTTGAAGCTGTAATTTAACTAGCAATATTTTTTACTGCTGAGTGAAATAGAAAAATACTGCAGAACGCGTTTCTAAGTTCATGCATTATGTTTTTTTTTTTCAAAAAAAAAAGTTCATGCATTATGTGTTTGTGCTGTTGAATGTTTCGATTTCAACATTTTCTGTCAAACCCCTGAATTTTATAATTGAAAACCTTTGGGCATTTACACAGTGGTAGAAGATTTACCCTTTAGCTTGAATTTAACATTCATTTACGTCTATGGTGCAGGAAATAGGGATCAGTTCCTAGATTGGAACAAGCGATTCCAAATTATTTTGGGCATTGCTCGAGGATTACAGTACTTGCACGAAGATTCGCATCTAAAAATTGTTCACAGGGACATCAAAGCTAGCAACATTCTTCTGGATGATAAATACCAACCTAAGATTGGAGATTTTGGACTTGCTAGGTTCTTCCCCGAAGACCAAACTTACCTAAGTACTACCTTTGCTGGAACTTTGTAAGTTTTGCTGCTATTAATTGGAGCTTTTGAAAAAATTGGAGTTCTAACGTAAGGCTTCATTACCAAAAAATAGTATGGAGCATTTTTGTAGTTTTAGCCATCTCATTGACGGCGATTTTGGCATTGTTTTTCCAAGGCTGCTTTTCCGAAAATCTCCATTTTCAAGCTTTTTCAGGTTGTTGTCCCGAAAAACACCGGAAATCAATAGCAAACCGTTCCTAATTGAATAGATCAGCAAAAGCTCGCTTATTTGATCTTCAAAACTATTCAATTATTAGCTTTTAATGCGGGCCTTTTTCATTTTCAGAGGGTATACAGCTCCTGAGTATGCCATTCGAGGAGAACTTTCAGTAAAGGCAGACATCTATAGCTTTGGAGTGCTTGTGCTCGAAATAATCAGTTGGCGGAAAAACACAGATTTAACTCTACCATCCGAACAACAATACCTCCCTGAATATGTACGTTCCTAAAATTTTGAACTACTCCTACGCTTTTGATGGAGATGAGTGATCTTAGATGGAAAAATACATGTTGGCCGTCTAAACATGGCAGCTTTTTACTTCCAGATGAACCTCCGGGCCCCCTCAACTTGGCACAAGTGAACCTCCAGGTCCCCTCACTTAGCATAACTGAACCTTTGAGCCCCATTCAATTAACGCATAAGTTGTAATCAAATACATAGTTTCATTTATGCCAAGATGAGGGGGCTAGGAGGTTCACTTGAACCGGGTTTAGGGAGCTCAGATGTTCATTTTGAAAGTTTAGGGGTGCATTAGGCAAAGTTCTCAAGTTTAGGCAGCCCAATGCGAAGTCCAGAAGTGGAGAGATTTCTCTGTTACCGATACGGTGGTCAAGCCATGCATGCAGTATCGTCTTTCTTTCCCTTTCAGTGTACTCACAGTCTGCCAATCTTTTGAACGCGGGCGTCTGAAAATCGATCTATCTGTTCTTCTAGTTATCGTAGATTTTTTTATGTCATTTGAATAGTTACCTATTCTGTGCAGGCATGGAAGTTATATGAGAAAGCACGAGTAGTTGAACTAGTTGACCCAAGAATTAAGGAAGACGGATATGAAGAGAAAGATGTGTTGCAAGCAATCGACGTGGCACTCCTGTGCCTTCAACCTCGTGCCAACTTGAGGCCTCCCATGTCCGAAATTGTTGCTATGTTAACATGCAAAGTTCAAATGGCAGGAACTCCGGTTAGACCAGCTTTCCTCGAAAAGAGACGCAAACTTGTCGATGACCTTTCATGGGATTCCTTGTCTGAGATTTTCCCTTCTCCTCCTCCTCTGCACAGTGATTCCTCTTCGTTGCCACGCAAACCATATTAAGGTAGTTTCTTACTATTAGCATCTTCTCTAGGAGGAACGAAAATTGTGTAGAAATAGCATAAAATTTCTCTCTCTTAGTTTTTAAGTTTGTTTTGTTTCAAAGAGTATTTGTTTTTTCTGTTTTTTTTTTTAATTTGAAGAACATTTTTTATATCCGCATATAGATGGAGTAACGGCCATGGAAAAGTCATTGTACAATGGTTGTTATTAGGCCTAATACATCAAGAAGCCCCTAAATTTATCACAAAACAACAATTTACTTGATCAGCATAGGTAAATACGGTGGTAATCCGTAATCTTGTATTGGAGAAAATGGAAGCAGATTGAAGGTTTAAAACAAGAACATGAAGAGCTTTGAACGCCAAGAACCATGGCTATTTGTAAGCTAGGCTCACCATGGGATCTGGCATCATAAGAGCCCGTTCGAAAGACCAAAATTTTGCGTATATGGACTGGTCTAAAAAGTAGAGCCAGACCCTTAGACTCGGCTTCTCATAGGCTTTGTATTTTTTCCTTTTTACCTAAAAATATTTAGATACCAACATTGATGATATTGTATGACGTACATTAATTTGGAAAAAGAAAACTGATTTCTCTGTAACTGTGGATTCAAGCCTCATATAAATATTGTACTTATATGATATAAATAAATAAATAAATATATATATATATATTTGAATTAATATTCTTGGTTTATTATAAGATAAAATAGATATTTGTAGTGCTTGGTTTTGGTTCCGTTTTGAATCCATATCTGAAAAGATCCATTTGAATGAACTCAGATCTGGCCAATTGTTCGCTTACCCATACTACAATCCAATAATCAAGGATTTTCACGCAATAAATTAAAAACTGATACAATATCATATCTTATTATTTTCTCCCAATGTATTTCACGAGTTTTTTTGATAAATTATTATTTTTATTTTTTCACGATTCTTAAAAGAAATTTTACGTACTTATCATTGTCAAATTTCAATGTATCATTCTCATTTGTCATTATTCAATACATTGTTAATATTATCCAAATATATTTTAAATGAACACAAGGCATAAGGTTAAAAAAGTACTTTTATTGTCCAATTAATGTAGTCTTAGATTATTTTCTCCTAAACTTTTTAAAACTGAACTTAACTTAACAGAATTGAACTTATTTTTATGTAAATTTATAACTACATACATAGTTGAATTGAACTAAATTAACTGAATTTAATTGAATTAAAATGCAAATATACCTATAATAAAAAATGTAATCTTGGTACATCATTACGATAATAAAATTTACAAATCAAGTTTTACCAAATTTAAATTTAGGAGCAAAAATAAAACGTGCTAAACATAGAGGGAATTTGACCATATTTATAAGTTTAGGACTAACTAATAATTTCAGTTTTCATTAGTTGGGTTGGGGTCTATTATAAGGAAGTAAATCGGCAATCCTGCTCTGACCTGCTCTTCAATGGCGGCGGTTAGGATGAGAGTATCGTTGATCTTGGCGGCAGCTGCCATTGTCGCAATCGTTTCAGCCTCTTTGAGCGGCGCAGCCACTACTGAATCTGCTTTTGTGAAGAAAACCATTTCCTCGCACAAGATCGTCATCTTCTCCAAGTCCTATTGCCCGTCCGTATCTCTCTCTGCTCTTTCACTTTCGCTATAAATAAGCTTACAAAATCTCGTTTCATTTCGAAATTGCAAATCTGTCTTTGAATTTCCTCTTATTTTAGGCACATCTGTTTGAACAATTTCTTACAGATTTATGAGATCGGAGGCTATTATTTTCTGTGTTTAAGAGATTGTTTAGGTTAGACTAGTTAATTTAGTGATTTAGTAGCTCGTTGCGATGCGCTATGTCTAGTTTCTTGGATTTCAACTCATTTCATTTTCTTTGCCAATGAAGAGATGCAACCATTTGCAATTAGGTTAACTTGAAATTTGTGGAATTGTTCTGCAGATACTGCAGGAGAGCTAAAGGGGTTTTCAAAGAGTTGAATGTGGTACCACATGTTGTTGAACTTGATCAGAGAGGTTTTTTTTTTCACAATCCTCATCTTTTAATTGCTAGGAGCAGATTAGATTGTTGGTGTTACCTTTGTATTTCTAATTTGTGGTAAAAACAACTGGGGTTTGTATTGTTTGAGCAATGCTCATTTTTGTGGTCTTATTTAGGCTTTTATTTTGATAGAAGTTTTTGAAGGGAGAGTAATGGAAAGTAAATTGATTCCTATGTTTGTTTTGAATAATTTTAATGGTGGGAATGGATTGGAAGAGACATCAATTAATTCCATTTCCCTTCAAGTCCTCCATTTATAATCCTACCAAATTGGTGGAGTTTGGATGGAACATGAAATTTTGTTCTTAAAATTCAATTTTTCCATTAAAATTCCATCCATCCTTTCCTCTCAAACATAAAATTTTAACACTTTTCCATTCCTTTGAAATTTTATCCCTCACTCTCCGTTCCATTCCTTTAATTTCTTCAATACTTTACTCCCAAACAAAACTTAGAGCAAGTGATAATTACAAGGCTAAGATTTGAAATTGACCAAAGTGATTTATTTTTATTCTTCTAGAGGATGGATCTAGCATTCAGGATGCTCTAAGTGAAACCGTCGGGAGGCGTACTGTTCCTCAGGTTTTCATCAACGGAAAGCACATTGGTGGCTCTGATGGTAAGTTTTTTTTTTTTTTTTTTTATCTTGCAATTATAAAATGCTAACATTTAACTGGGTTCATTGCATAAACATGGATTGAATGCATATAATGTAGCTTCTGTTAGTGTTGATTATTGAATTGCAGAATTGTGCAGTTAAGAACTAGTTAATTTTAGTTTTAGGTCAAAATGATATGGAACTTCTTGTTCTTGAATCAGTGTTTGACCAATCTTTATAGGCTACTGAGGTGTGTTTTCCATATGAATTTTTATATAATGGACTGATACCAAAAACAAACTGATTTACTTATTCTGTAATTTCATTGGAAATGAAGAGAATTGGTTTAAGATAACATGTTCTGATCTGTTTACAAACGGAGTGTATATAAAATGTTGGGGCGATTGCACTTTTGTCCAAGCAATTTTTGTGACCGAAAACTTGACCAAATGTATCTGATTTGTTGATAACAGATACTGTTGAGGCTTATGAAAGTGGAGAGCTGTCTGAGCTTTTAGGCATTGGTGGACATGATGATCTGTGATCCGACGGTATTCTTGGCGTGTCGTTTGATATTCGAATAACATGTGAAATGCGTACTCTCTTTTTAGATTAACGATAGGGTACGATTATTAATTTTATGGCATGTAAATGAGAATTCCATTTTGGCAATCTTTTTTATGTTCTTGAACTGATACATGGAGGAAAATATCATGCTTATCAACTGAATTTCATTTTGGCCATATTTAGTATCTAAAAGAATTTCACATTCTTAAGAAGAGATTTCCTTAAACGCACGGAACAGAAACTGAAATGGGAACGGACACTGGAAACAACAAATGTAACATGATTATAGGTTTCTAAAACGTGGGAATGTTACTACCTGGATACTTACATTACCCCTTAATCTTTCTTATCTATTCTTAATCCTTTATATGAGCAACTTTGGGTTTGTTGACTTTTCCGTCTGCTTTCTCAAAGAGGATATGTTTTTTCGAAAAGATACGAGGAAGACAATATCAGGTTCTGGGAAAGCAAAACATTACAGCGATCCAATGAATATGATTGCATATGAACTCATCTCATAAATGATTAAAATATCCAAAACATTTATACTTAAGAAGCATAATATCCCCAACTTAATAAATTATACATCCTACATATATTATAATTATATATAATTATAATACAGGTAATTTCAAAAACATGCATTATGGTTTGACTGTTTTATAAAATTATCATTGTGAAATTTATTTTTGCAAATGAATGCGTAGTTTCAAAAGTTAGCACAAAAAAAAACAAAGATTTTCAATTTGAAATTTCATAACAAAAAAGGGTAATCTTGTCCATTTTACAGCTTATTTGTACCTTGGTAATACATTTTAAAATTTTTTTTGGATGTAAAAATTTATTTTAATTAAACTGATGATAACAAAACCATAATAAATGACAAATTTTAAAAAATTACTCAAATTTTGATATATAATTCTTAAATAACATGGTTCAATTATAAGAATCTTGAATTAGTTTAAATATCTTGTGTAACACTATTATTTTTTATAAAGAAAAATAATATTTTCTTTCCTTGTGAACTTTTGAAATCATAGGCACCCATTTGCAAAAAATTCTACAATAACCTTTATAAAACAGTGATCAAATACATAGAAACCCTCCTAAAGTTACCACATTTGTTCTATTCCTCCCTTAAGTCACAAAAGGTTCCCTCAGTCTCGTGAAGTTGGCTTCTTCGTATCTTTCAACCACCCATTAAAGTAAAATTTAGGTCAAATGCATAGACACCCCCCTAAAGTTGTCACAATTGTTCTACTGCCCCCTTAAGTTACAAAAGGTTCATTCAGCCCCCTAAAGTTGGCTTTTTCATATCTGTCAACCACCCGTCGTCTACATGGCAAAGAACGTGCATATTCACAAAAGTGAATTGCGTGAATGATCGTAATGTAATTAAAAAAATAACGGTAATATTACAACGAGTATATACCAATTCCCAATTTTCAAATCCCTAATTCATCTTCTCTAACTTTAAATCAATTCTTCCTTTCCTCAAATTCATCTTCTTTGTGAATTAAATTTCCCTTCAACAATCAGTTCTTCTCTTTGTTTGATAGTAACTATTCGAAAAATCAATTATGGAACATGGAATGGCAGAAAACAAAATTCTCAAATGCTACTACGGACAAATTGCGTCATTGAGAACATCATTAAGCAACACAAATCTTGGTAGAAGAGTTTTCGAATGTAGAAACTATGAGGTAAGTTAAAATTTAGATGTCAAAATTGTTAAATTTTACTTTAATTTTATATTTTGTTCGTAAATTTTGATTTAATTGGTGGTTTAAAGATATTTAAAAGCCAATTTTAGGGGGCTGAAGGAACCTTTTGTAACTTAAGGGGGCAGTAGAAAAATTGTGGCAACTTTAGGGGACTTGTTATGTATTTGGCCTAAATTTTGCTTTAACGTGCGGTTGAAAGATATGAAAAATCTAACTTTAGGGGGCTGAGGGAACCTTTTGTAACTTAAATGGAGCAGTAGAACAATTGTGAGAACTTTAGGAAGTTTCTATGTATTTGGCTTAAAACAGTTTAACAACTGACATGTTTTTTAAATTTATCCTATTATTAAAGTCCATTAAAATTATATTTACATACCAAAATTTGTATACCCTACAATATAGGTTAAGTAGAAAATGTACTTGTAAATTTCATTTAGTAACAAATTCACTTTTAATTCAGTCAATGTACATATCCAATCCCATTGTTCGAACATGTACTAAAATAACTTGGATTTTGGATTCTCTAAAGTTAAGGTTGTGTACAATTTAATTGTTTGTAGGGTTCACATTAATGATATGGATTAAATAGATGGACTTGCTTTCATATGAAAGTTTTAACTAATGTAAAAAGATATTGGCAGAGGCTTACTGATTTTAAGCGGTGTATTCGGAGTTATAGGGGAGAGGAGGATTTTATCCATGCATTGCAGGATTATCCATTCGCTAGGTCGGTTTGGAAGCTTTTGGTGCCTTTACCTTTATTTGACAAATTTATGAATGGTGGTCCACTATAGTTGTTAGCACGGTCCGCTCGACCCGATGAGGAAATTATCCGATTACGCATCACGGGAATGACAAGAGCCGCGCGAGCCGAATTGTCGTATCTATCCGCCAATCAAAAATCCGAAAAACCCTAAAAATCGCATCTGATTTCACAAAACGGACCGGAAACTCCGAAAACTCAAAATCCGATCGGACCGGGCCCCGCCTAAACCTAAAATATCCCTTGAAAAGGGGGATATTTACCCCCTGGAGGTAATTAGCATGCGGGTTAATTACCTAGGGGGTAGCCTCTCCCTTTTCCCGGGAGGCTACCCTAGGGTTGCCCCCCTAGGTAATTGGCCGCGGGGGCAATTACCTATGTAATTGGCCCCGCGGCCAATTACCTCCTCCTATATAAGGAGGTGCACCCTCCCTCCTTTGGACACAAGTTCGAATCCCGAAGTTCCCCAGAGTAAAACTCGTAAGTTTTCGCTCCGAAACGCGTCAAAACTCTGCCGGATTCAAAAATACTCGACCAAATCTCTTAGAGAATCGATTCAAGTCAAGTTTCCCACGGAAACTCTCGACTTAAACTCGACAAAACTCGTTCAAAACCAGTTTTACTCGTGATTA
>CAOJBI010047905.1:0-11107 GCA_948277035.1 Euphorbia corollata
TACTTTGCTTCGCCATTTCTCGCCGGGACCAATTGCCGGAGTTTCTTAACAACACAAAAATTACGAACCAAGGTGGGCGATAGGATTTATTATATTAATTGAATTCTGTATCGAACTTCGCTTCATTTCTTGGATCTATTAGTTTCATTCTCGTCGATTTACGTTCTGGTTTTGGATTTTGAATTCTGGATCCAGATTTCCCGGCTGTTAATCATTAGATTTGGAGATTAGTGGTTCTAGCTGTCAGTATAACGTGCTTAAAAGTATATGATTCGGTGTGAAATAGTGATATTGATTTCTGTTCCTTGCCTAATTTAGCTGTTTTGGTTGATTTTCAGGTAAAGGGAGATTAATTTAAGATGAAGAAAAAGCAGAGCATGACTTTTTACCAGATCTGTTAAATTTCGGACTCTTGGAGATATATATATATTTCAAGCTTACTTTATAGATCCGACTCTTTTAAGCTTTGGTCCTTTAGCTTTTTTTTTTTTTTTCGAATGGGAGTAAAAGTTGCTTCGACCTGTTTTCAATGGTCTCAACCAATTGTACACCATTCTCCTTCTTCTTCTTCTTCTTCTTCTCAAACCCTAGCCTCCGCTATCTCATCTCCTTCGTCAAAGAGGCGGCGGCACCGTTCTGATGGAGCTGGAACGCTTGTTTGCCAGTACTTTCACAAAACGGACCGGTTCACTCTGTTTGACACTTCATCGACAAAGCTCTGTAGAACTCGTTCTTGTGAGCATCCAAATTTGAGAGTTCGAACAATAAAAAGAGTTTGCAGCGCAAGCTTGGATGCCTTTTCGGACGAAGAATTTTCTAGGCAAATCGAAGAGCTAGCACTCAGGTTCAAGCTCTCTGACGATGATAATTATGATGCCAGAAACAATAATCTCGATTCCAGATCAGAGACAGACTCTGATGGTTCAAGTATGAGCAATTCAGAGAATTGCGGTGGTGTGACCAAAGAATCTTCAAGTTTGGAGAACCAGATTCCATTTCCTGTGGATTCTCGACAGCCTGACTGGCCAGAAATTCGGCTACAGCCAACAGATTGGTCTGTGCAGGATGATATGATTCCGGCGAGTATTGAAAGGAAAGCTAATAGTATAGATATCCCCTTTTCCCTTCGAATTATCAAGAGAAAGTTACAATGGCAAGACGGTTTTAGAGAAGCAGGGGAATCTGCATATTGTTCGGTGAAAAAAGCTTTCTCTTCCATGGTTTTTATAATTCGAGAGCTACACAGCCACAGCTTCCAAATGAGAGAGCTTCTATTTACGGAAGATTTACAAGGAATCATCGATCGAGTACAGAAAGAAATGCACGCTTCTTTCGTTTGGTTGTTTCAGCAAGTATTTTCTCACACTCCAACTTTAATGGTGTATGTGATGATTCTTCTTGCGAATTTTACAGTACATTCTATGGGCAGTCAAGTTGCAATTGCTGCATCAGCATCTCCTTTATATTACACAGACACCATAGAATCTGTAGTTGAAACTCAGGACCACAAGAATCATAAGTTTGATTCTTCCTCGGTAAATACTTTTTCAGTGAACTCATCAAGTGGGACAACAGCTTCAATTGGAGGTAATAACGGCGGCGGTGGTAAGGTTAGGCCGATTGCCAGTGGTACTGACGGCGGCGATGGACGGTTTGATGGGTCCAATCAGTTTAGAACAATTGTCCCAGACGGTGCTTCACAGTTGTCATCCCTAAGGACAACAGCAGAGGCAGAGTCGGTATCAGGTCAAGCAACTAGAGAAGAAGAGTTGAGATTATGGAATTCAATTGTAGATGAAGCTTCAAAAATGCAATCTCTTGATCATGAAACTATGCAGAGATTGGTTTCACCGATCAAAGCAGATATTGAGCCAGATGATTTTGCGGATTATTTCGGGACCGAGTTATTATACAAGACGGGATTATCTCAGGAACCCAATAATTCTCTTCTACTCACCAATTATGCTCAGTTCCTATACCTCGTTGCCCATGATCACGACAGGTATAAAAATCTATACTAAACTTTCTCTATAATGACTTTTCTTCAGCTATTTATACCAATAGTATTATAAATAATAGGCCAAATGCGTCCCTAAGTTGGTCCAAAATGCCCTCCGTCATCCTCAAGTTTCAAAGTTGACACTTTGCATTCCAGGCAAAACTGATACAATTTGTCTCATCAATGACACGTGTCAGTTTCTGATTGGTTTGACTTTTCAAAGATTTTGAAATTTTTGAAAAAGTCAAACCAATCAGAAACTGACACGTGACATTGAGGGGGCAAAGTGTATCAATTTTGCCAACATTGAGGGGTAAAATGTCACAGTTAAAAGTTTGGGATGGTGGAGGGTGTTTCGTACCAAGTTCGGGCGCTCCGTATGCATTTGACCTAGATAATATGAATTTTAGAAATTCTAACGAATTTAAGTGTAAGTTGTGTTTTTTAAAAACTCGGAATAACTTATTGGTATATTCTCGCACTTGGAAAGAATATCACTTTTTACATTTTTTAATATTTGACTTGCCCTTATGCCTTAGATCTGACCATCTGTATTGTTGAATTGAATCCATAGCGATAGAGAAATAAGTGGTCTAGTTTTCTTTGCCGATAAAAAAATATCGTTTGAGATAGCACCATGTATCCGCGTGAATCGCACGTGGCTTTTCTCAATCTTACAACACGTTCAACTTGCGTAAAGTGGTTGACCATTATAAATTTATAACAGTAGTTTTAGATCCGTCAATTAACAGACTATCATTTAAGAATTATTTGTTAAATTCTTTTAAAATAATTTTCTTTTATTTTAATTTTGTTATATTTATAAATTTCAATCAATCTTAATAATTAAATTAATTTTAATAATTAATATTAAATTATATTATCACACAAAATTAAAATTCAATCTCAATTATGAAAATTGAACAAGTAAGTGAGATCAGCTGAAATTTACTTGTGTTTTTTAAGTAATGACATGATGATTAGAATTGTTAAAATGAAAATAGTAATAGAAGTGAGATGGACAGAGCGGAAGAATACTTCAAGAGAGCAACAGCAGTGGAGGGAGCAGATGCAGAAGCATACAACAAATATGCAAGCTTTCTGTGGAGAGTAAGAAAAGACTTATGGGCAGCAGAAGAAACCTTCTTGGAAGCCATTAATGCAGATCCATCAAATTCTTACTATGCAGCTAACTATGCCCATTTCTTATGGAATACTGGAGGCGAGGACACCTGTTTCCCTCTTACTTCCCCCCAAGATGACACTCCCCGCCTTTAATACTTACTTTCACAATACTATATTTTTACCATTATGACTAGGATATTTATCATACTAATAGGTACAGATGAAATTGAGATTTTTGTTGTAAAATTTAAACACTTTTTTTTTTTGGTTATTCTAGTCTAGGATATTGTGAATGGTGGGTGTTTGGAAGCTTATTTACCCTGATCACAGTACAGAATGCAAGTTAATGTGAACATGATAGCCAGTTCGTAACCACTTGGGTATTCTGCTTTTTTCTGATTTCTCCACTTTCCTGTATTTTGTCTTTTTTTCACTATTTTGTTGCAAAACCACGTGGAAAAAGTGCAACTACGTTTTGTTAATAGATTTTCGTTAAGATTATAGAATCAATTATAGATTTCAGGTAAATTTTAAAAATATAAAATATGTATTGTGATTTGATTATTTTATAAAAAGGTTTTTGTGAATTTTTTTTAGTGTTTATGATTTCAAAAGTTTGTAAAAAGAGTACAAATGTGTCTTTTCATTAAAAATAATAGTTTTATATAAGGTATTTCAATCAATTCAATAATCCTATAGTGTAATCATATTATATAAGAATTGTATATCAAATTTTCAGAATTTTTTTTATTTTATTATGATTTTTTTAACAATTATCATCATATTTAAATTAAAAAAATATTTGTACTTTCAAAAAATTCTAAAATTTAATATTAAAGTATATTGTATTTTTATTAACTAAGTTGTAAAATTTTAATTCAAAATGGAGAAGATTACCCATTTTTATAACGTAATTGAAAATCCTCTTTTTATCAATATTTGAAACCATAAACAACTATTTGTAAAAAAAATTCCACATAAAACCTTTTTTGCAAAATTGCCAAATCAGGTGACATGTTTTTTTAAGTTTGCCTTATAATTTATTTACAATACATGTATGGTGTGTTGTTGCAGTAATTATAATTGGAAGATTCTTCTTAGATTATCTTATGTTCTTGAGTGATTGTTATTTTCTTTATTTTCTTTGGGACAGATAATGAATGGTTGGTTGATTGATTATAGATAGCAAATAATTTAGATAACATATAAAAGATCAAAAAATAACGTATTTTTCAATCAAATAAGAAAAAGAAAATGTAACTATAAGATTTTCTAAAAATAAGGACAAGCTAGTATCCTTAGATAGTCTTGCTCATAATTTACTCACAATTAAATTTTTTCATCACTCTCTGAAGTGTATTTAATTATAATTGAACATGAGTGTATTCACATATATTTAACTTGATGAACACATTAAAGAACTTCAATTAACATAAAGCTAATGATGCTACTTGTACACCCACTTTTTCAATATAAAGTGGAAAATTAAGCACCCATCAGTATTTCTTCTATAGAGTATTATTATTAATTGTCTAATAAATACTCTATAATTGGATTTGGGACACAAATTAACTAACCATCTAATAAAAAGTGCATGATTATCAATCTATTATTGCTATTTTTCTGCAAATTGGCCCTCCATTAATTAATCAAAGTAGTTTCTGATTAATTATCCAATATTCCAATCAAGATAATTTTATATATTTAGTTTATTTTAAACTGATGTGCTTATATAATCGAGGAAAATTTGAAATGTATCAATCTGTTATTATTTTCAAATTAAAGGTATGCTATTATTTCCGTCATTATTATAAATTAGAAGAAACATTTTATAATATATATAACAAAGATGAACCTTTCATATATATATTTGATCATGAATTCACATTCAAACAGAAGTTAATAGATACAAATATAAAGTTACATTGGGCACATGCAAATGTTTTTGTATTACGAAAATATAAGTTGACTCTATGTTTAAATAAATGTGGAAAAGCATTGTAGTGAAGGCAAATGTATAGGATGGGTCATATTGCTTACTAAAATGGGTTGAGGTTAATCCAAGCGGGAAATTATAATAAGGATTAGGTCTTGAATATCCTCGTCATATATGAATGATAAGTATTTTAAAAAATTATTAAAATAAAATAAAATAATATAATAAAGTAATTTTTAAGACGCTTGTAATTCATGCAGCAGAAGAGTTCTCGGTCCTTATTATAATTTCTCCAAAGATGGCTGACGTGAAGATATGGTTGGAATTAAGCAATCTCAATCAATATCCCATCCCTTCACTTACCTACCAAAACCAACCCATCCCTTTGCCTTCTTCCATACATTCATTCAAATTAAAAATGGACAACACACTCACAGTTAACCAACGTTTTCTTTCACGTTTTACATCTATATCACAATTCTTGCATCTTCTAGCATATTTCGTTTCATTTACACCATAATAAACTAATTTTAAAATTTACATTAAAATCATTCGAAAAATGAATTTAGGTTGATGAAAGACATATCATTTTTTTTAGAAAAAAATTGTTTGATGTAGAACATACGTTTTGTTTAATAAGAATGATAAAGCTTTATGATAACAAAATATTATGAAAAAACAATTCGTAAAAGCTTAGGATTATAAAATGTCTCTACAAGTCCAAGAATTTGCTATGAGTTTAATTTGATAACTAAATTAATGCAATTACAGTTGCTAAAAGCTTTAAAAATCCCTGTTCAAGTTCATTTAGGGTGGTCTAGCGCTATTTTAAAATTACTGTTTGACATCAACTAGCGTCTCAACCCGTCAATTAACGCATAATCCTCGTTTAGGTTCCGATTAATCTCCGCCTAAACGTTTAGAGGCTCTAACAGCCTCAATAACGCGTTATTGTTTTTTAAAACCGCTAAAAGCTTATCAATCTAAAACAGTACATGCCGTCTACTCTGTGTACCGTATTATTGTAATTTGAACTTTTCCTTGTCCAAATCCAGTGATATATATTATTAACTGTAATTTTTGTCTCCCTCTTTAAACTAATAATTTTCAACCCCTAAATCTGTAACAAGATAAAGGTAATTCTCTTTCTTATACATAAGGTAAGACCCAATGAAAACATTAATGACAATTCTTTAAATAATTATGACTTCATACATTAGTTATTGGATTGGATTTGATTGATAAGGGAATTAACATTTGGAAATTGTAATTTTGTTTTACTATTTACAATATTAAGTTTTTGAGTTTTTATTTTATTTTTTTTATAATTTGATTTTTCAATTTTATAGTCTTGTGTTTTGATTTTTCATTTTTACGGACTTATATATATCTGTTATATATTTAATATATATGTTTGCTATATATACATGTAATATATCTACTATATACACGCATATAACAAATAATGTTGTTTAACACATCTATTATATACCTGGTATATGTCTATTATATATCTAGAACTTGAAAAGGAGAAATTAAATTTTTTTAAAAAATGAGAATTCTAAACTTAAAAAGCTTTTATGTAATTTGTTATAAGTTATGGTGATATATATATATATATATATATATATAAACACGTATCATTTGCAGGGCTTAATACCAGTCCAGTGATTCCATTAATATGAACCTTTTTCGGCCCTCAAGAATTTCTTAAGCTAAATTGACGTGGGAATTTAATTATCATATTCGTCAAGATTTGATGATTTATTGCCAATAGGACTGTTCTATAGTTGGAAATTGAACTAATCTATTATTGGATTATTATTGACTTACTCGCACTACCTTTTACTTATCGGTGGACATTTTGATCTTACCTCGCATTTAATGAGAAATCGAACTATATTTTTCAAAAATTAGATTTTATTATTTTTATAATAAAGAGTAATTATTATTAACTTTATTATTTCATTATATTATTTTTTTTATGTATGTCTATTTTCTTTCTCTTGTAACAACTTTCTATTTCTTATTTAATTCGAATTTCGTAATTTCAAATATTCATATCTCGTTGATTTTTTGGAATATCAAAGCTTTGAAATATTTTGCTCGTCTTAATTTTATCTTTAAAATAACATACATTTCAAGTTTTACGAAAAAAATCATGTATCACAATCTTATACATTATATAATTGTTGTATAATACCCGTTTTTTCTACATTTTCCATGAACGCGTTATATATGGTATAAGAGTACTGTAATGTGTATATATAGTCTTTTTCTCTTTTATGTTCACTAAATTACTAAATTTTCCATATAAATCATGGTATGAAAATTGTAAACATGTCTTACATAGTGTATAATAGTGATATAATATATTTATATCGTATATTCTCCCTTTAATAATTAATCAAAGTATTATACATGGTATAATAATAGTGAAATGCTCATTTTTACTACCTTTTCATGAAGGATTTATACATTGTATAAGAGTGGTATAACGTGTTTATGTATTTTTTGTACTCCCGTATGTTTACAGAAGTACTGAATTTCCGTAAAAATCATGGTATATATGAAAAACTCGTATCAATTGTGTAATAGTGGTGCAATACATTCATATAGTATATCTTACTTTCACGAAATAACTCATTTTCCACTAAGAAATAATGACATGAAGGCGTTATACAATGTATAAAAGTTGTATCACATGTTCGATGAAATGCTCGACTTGAAATAAAGTTCATATACCTTGTATAAGAGTGGTATAAGCCCTTTGTCTCAAGTTAAGCATTTGATCGAACATGTGACGGACGTATACAAAAAATGTAGAAGTGAGAGCAGTTACAATCTGTAACAACCAGAAAATTTAGCGAAATTGATTGTGGCAAGCATGTTTCGAATCTAGCATATGAAATCTGTTTAACTTACTATTCCTAAAATTTGATTATTATTGAACCAATAAATTACAAGTCAATTTCAATTAAAATTGAAACAAAACAAACACAGGTTGATGGGCATGAACAATAAAGGAGGAAGTTAAGATAGGCGTCACCTTCATAGACAATCTGATGGCAACAACGATGAGGTCAAAGACTCGACTCCACAAACAAGTTCTTCGATCTCACTCTTGATAGGAAAAACACATTGAGTGGCAACCAGGTTGAAGAAGACATGAGTTGTAAACAATGAGATTATGCGAAATAACGGCGACCAACGACAACAAGATTGGAAAGACACGAAAGGGAATGCGGATAATCATAGATTGTCCAAGTGAAATGGAGACAGTGAAACGAAGGGGTGAGAAGGAGAAAAGGAGAAAAACAATTGAAAATTCATAAAAATAAAAAAAATCAAACTTTAATCCGTGTATTTTACATAAATATGGCTTTGTGCGGGCTAAATTATCTTGACAAAATATAGTAAAAAGAAAAAAAATGCCCATGTTTGGGATCGGAAATATCCAATACCATGTGCTGTAAAGGAATCTAGCCACCTAGTAGTATTGAATTGGTGAACATTCAAAGTCCATTTTTTAAAGGTCGTTAACAAATTTTCAGTTGCAGATCGTTTATCAGTTTAGCGTAAGGGCGAGTTTGCTGGAGCAAGCATGCGGAAAACAACGCTAAAACACGTACCGTGAATGAGAAGCGGATGAATTTGAAAATACAATATTGCCAAGCGTAAAAAAGATAGGAAAACAATTTCAATTAAGGCTTCAAGTCTCATTATAATTACCCAACAAAGCAGCCACAAAAATACGAAGAATATTTGACAAGATACGCCACCAAAATCAGCTTATAAGTTTTATCAAAATTAATGCAGTGTTTGCCAATCGCACTTGACAACCCAATAATACAAAGAGATAAGAAAGAACTCCAATACACAGAAAATTCCACACTCTTAATCAATTAATTAATTAAGTAATAGCTGAGCTAGGTAGAGATGACAATATATGGTTTACAAAGGGGCTGCAAATTCAGAGTTCTTTTCAGAATCACCTTCAAGTTGGCTTAGGTTTCCCTTTTCCTTGATGAGTTGGTTATGGTGATGCTTGCAGTAAAGCCGGCCTTCGTGTGCTATGTAGTTTGACGGACTTATTACACATCCTCCATGAATGCATTTGAAGCAGCTCTTATGGTATGGCGTTCCATTTACCGTTACCTATAAACAATTCTCAATTTAACATATAAATATTTCGCAACCCAAATTTAAATCAGCAGCAAAATCTTAACTATATAATACCTTCTCAGTGGGATAGGCAGTTTTCTTACAGCCAAAACATTTGTCTCTAGTTCCACCGAACATGCTCGAAACTTTCGCTGCATTTGGTTTCTGTTCAAACCCATCACATATATAGTAAGCAAGGATCGGATTGTTTGTTGGTGAACTCGAAGGAATCAAGAATCTTATATTTATATAAGAAAGCAATTACCTCCCCGTCAGCTGTTTTATCAGGTTTTACAATTTTGGGTGTCCCTGTAATTGTATAATGCCATTCCAATTAAAGTATTCAGACAGAATTTATCAACAAATTGATGGTGTGGCTGTTGATTTTAATTACCTTCAAAGCTCTTTTCAAGACTGCCAGTCATTTTGAAGAGCTGATCAAAATGTGGCCTGCAGTAGAGTACTCCTTCGAAGGAATTATAGTTGCCAAGCTGCAGCAAACAAATTAAATACAAAATTAAATCAGGAAAATCAACTGATCAATCAAATCTGAAGCAACCAGTTAACTGAAAAATGGGATGTGTATGCAGTGTACCTTGAGAGTTCCTTTGCAGTGATGGCAACGGAAGCAGGCCTTGTGGTAAGTACGATTATCGGCAGTTAACTTATCAACAAGATAAACAGTCTTGTCGCAGGCCATACATTTCTGGGTTGTTCCTGCAAATGCCATCTCCAATTTATTACTCTCGACACTATAGAGAGTAATGGAAGATGAGGAATTATAGAGGGAGGGGGATAGGGAAATAGACGTGACCAATGGCAGAGATGTATAAGTATTAGTGGCAATTTTCAATCATTTTATCTATTGTCCAGCTTTCAACCACCTAACTACTGTACTATTGTCCACCTTTATATATATATAAAAGGAAAAAAATCATTTACTCTTTCTGATATTTTTTAGTCCATATCACACAACCAATTTTTTTTCCTGAATTTTGATCAGTAAATTAGAAAATATCTAGAGGGCCGGCCATATTCAGAATTAGTGCCACAGAAGTAGAAAATGGGGGACCAATTGATAGGGTTATCCTGATTTGATCATGCTTGGAGATAAGATTTAAGTAAAACAAAGTTCTGGTTTCAAGATATTTTTGCTCTTTTACCCTAAAAGGTAAAATTGGTATGCTAAGTAGTTAGTTAATTATCATCTTTTGAGATATTTTATTTTGATTCTTTTTTAAAACACAAATTTTAGAATAACAGTTAAAAGTTTCATACAGAAAAAAAAGCAGAGGTGTGGAAATTGAAAAAGTTTAGCGTTTATTGTGGAAGAAAGTGATAAAAGTGGGGCAGAATTAGGAGGCAAGGATACGAAATGCCATCCAACACACAGCTCAGCTCCATTTGCTTCTGTCTGACCTTTACTTTTTATGGCGGTGACTATGTTCTTTGTAAGCGTCGAGTGGGGCAGATTGATAGCTTGTACTGACTATTGTTGTCCGTTTTAGAAACAATCAATAAAAAAAGCAAGGAAAAATACAAACTGAAATTTTATTATAATTGAAACAATTACATAAACGAAATGCGAAACACCAAATACAAATAACCTTTTCGGGAATGGATAATCCGAGGCCTGTAGTCAGTTTCCTTACAACGGATTCGAAGGCGAACGCAACCACGATCAGTCGTTATCACAGAGGCAAAAAGGACGTCGGCAGATGGAATGAATTCTGCCTGGAAAAACGAGAGCGCTGCAAAACTCTTTATTGTTCTTGATGAAAATAGAACAGTCTTCATAACATATAAGGAAGTTTGAAAAACCTCTTGAATTGCCTTGACGTGAATGTAATGAAACTGGTCCGTGGGTATCGTTTTCGGAGCGG
>CAOJBI010048167.1:0-12923 GCA_948277035.1 Euphorbia corollata
AGATCTGAATAAGAATTGATTGATCTTTGAGGATGAGTAAGCTTTTAATGAAAATTGTGTGCTCTTGAAGGATAGATAAATTCGGTAACCTTGAAGTTTGAATATCTCCTCCTTTTATACTTGAGACAATTTGACCGTTGATGAATTGGACCGTTGTCTTCAACGTTTCTTTTGAGAAAGAAAATATTGTAGAAAGCTTGAAAGATGTTGATAAAATTGATCCGTTGAGCTGTAATATCCAGATCTGAGGAAACGGCTTGTTAAGAGCTTAAGTTTGACTTTTGCTAAGATTAGGAAGTTGATGGTGATGTTTGTCTGCCACTTAGTCCTTAATTTCTGATAATTTCCCACTAACTTTTGTCTTTTAGTCCAAAAGTAATTAGCCGCCAAATTTTTGTCTGAAAAAGTAATCTCAGGCATTTAATGTGATTTGAACGGACTGGGTTAGGTAGCAGACTTTTAGTCTTAGCATTAAATGCTCATTGTCGTCAGTCTAAGTCATTGTATATTTACGCGCTGTCCAAAGATCCTTTCCCGCTGACTGATGACTCAACATGTTTAAGCGCTGTGTCAACTTAGAATATTTAGCCGCTGTGCAATACAAGTCTTCTTACTCGCTGTCTTGATTCCTTTCCCGCTGTCCTTGCTGTATGCTGCCTTGTCTTAACTTAGAGCTTTTTATCTTCAAAAACATAACTCTCGCTGAGCTAGGTTCAACAAAAAGTTTGATATGTTATGGGTTGTGATTACTTCCAAGATTCTTAAATTTTAAAATGTATTTACGGTTATTCAAATAATTGAAAAAAACTTTCCGCAATTCCACTTACATTATTTAACAACATTAATAATCTCACATCTGTAATTTAAACCTAAGACTTCAAAAAAGATTATATATTTAGCCTTAACCATTAAACTAATGTTGATATTGGTCAAATTTAATATTTTTTAAATTAAGTAATTAGTTGTGTCTTGATGTAACTAATTAATGACATGTATAAAAGGAGTTGGCTAGTCTCTACAATTGCAATATTCAAACACAAAAACTATAACTTTCACTCACACAAAACAGTTTTGAAATTTTAGGATTCTTTAAAGTGGAAACTAGTGTTTTCTAATATCCTATTATAGAGTAACTTATAATTTGCTCAAATGTTTACAAACAAAATTGTAATATTATTATAGTCAAATTGAATTTAAATAATTACGATTTCGGTGTGATATAATGGTAATAGAAAACTTAGTTTGGGTACATTTTAGGGAGACTTTGTCAAAAATAAAGTCTCAATTACTTTGGCCCTGTTCTCTTCACCTTTAATTTGGTTCACTTCATTTCAGTTAAGTTCAGTTCAGTGCAGTTCAGGTTCAATAAGTTAAGTTAAGTTCAGTTCAGTTAACGTCAATTAAGTTCAGTTCAGGTCCATTAATTATAATTTTAATAATTGTTATTATAATTAATACTTTAATAAAAAAATTAATAATAACAATAAAAATATTAATATGAAAATAATAATCATAAAACAACGTAGCTAACAATAATTATAAATATAGTAATAGTTACTAGTGTTATTAAGATAATAAAATTATCGAATTTCATTATAACATAATGATATTTTCAATTATAATCGTAATATTAATTAATTAGAAAATGTATGAGACAATAACACGAGAATATTTATTAATTAAAAATACTATTAATTTTATTATTTATCATTTAATAATTAATAATAATTTTAATCTAAACTACAAGATAATATAAAACTATCATTTATTCAACGATAATTATTATTTGATAACAAAATTATAATTAAATGGTTTTACGTTCTATAACAGTCTTTTACTATTAATGTTATTAAAATTGTTTTTTATTATTATTAAATTTACATAGCTATTATCAAAGCTATTGTTTATATTAATAGTTATTCATCATAATATATTAGAATATTAGTTTATATTTATAGTAATTATAATTAATATTTTTATTAAAACTAGTTTTATTTTACTTCGTGCCCTTAGTTTATTATTATATATTATAATAATTAATTAATATTTTTTAATATTATTTTTAATGATTAGTATTGATTATTTATTATTTTCAATAGTTATTGGTTTTACTATTATTTTAATAATTAATGTATTATTATTAAGTTCAATTAAGTTCAGGTTTATTAAATTCAGTTCAGTTCAATTAAATTAAGTTCAGTTCAGGTCTGTTAAGTTCAGTTAAGTTAAGTTTAGGTTTCAGAAGTTGAAGAGATTATGACCTTTTTCTCTCATTATTATTAGATTGATAGTGTGAAAATTAGTCCAATAACAATTAAAAACAAAGTAAAATTTACTTTTGGGGCTCGAATAGGTGGGCCACGGGTCTACTTGAAACCTATTTCTTTCACAGTTTTTTCCATTGCCAATTTACCCGCAACATCCTTTGTATATCAATTCAATTCGTGAAAATAATCTCTTTAGTTTTTCTTGTCGTTTAAATTTCTCAATCTGTTACTATTTTCAAACTTCTGATTTGATCAATCTGGTTTTGATGTTTGCTATCAATTAATCTCATTACGATGTTGCCAGTGACGGATTTAGAGGGGGGCAGGGGGAGCGGCCGCTCCCCCTTCGTTCGGAGATCTCCCCCAAAATACTCCCTGAGATCGGAGGCGGGAAGCGCTGCCCGAAGCAGCGGAGTCGGAGGTGGGAGGCAGAGACAGGAGAAAGAGGAAGAAGCTTTGGAGACTTGGAGAAGATGAAGAAGTTGTGCTTAATTATAGCTAACAATATTTATTTGGTAACCCAGCTGAAACAACGTCGTTTTAACTGGGAGTTTAATTTTTTTTTACTCCCCAGCTGAAATGACGTCGTTTCAGCTTGGGAGTAAAAAAAATTAAACCCCCAGCTGAAGCGACATCGTTTCAGCTGGGGACAAAAAAAATCAGACTTTATTAAATCTGCATAAGGAGCCCGAATCCCTCATCCCTCCTCACTTTTCATTGGTCCTCTCCTCCTTAAATCCTTTCTAAATTTTATAATTCCGATTTCCAACCTTTGCTCCTCCAGATGATAGTCACCACGCCGCCGACAGCTCCTTGCCTCCTCCAACGTTGCTTCTCGCCTCCTCCTTCAGCTTGCCACCGTTTAATTTTTAGGTTAGTTGTTAGGGTTAATTAATTACTTTCTATTTGTTAAAAATTGGGGATTTAGTTTTAGTCATTTAAGACTTTCTATTTAATTTAAGTTTTTATATTGAATGAATTTGAATAAGAATTTTTTGAAAATTGGGGACTAAGTTTTAGTGTTTTCATTTAGGTTAACTGGTTGGTTGTTTATAATTTTTCAATTAGTTAATTATTAATTTCATTGTTAATTTTATTTTTGATTGTGAATTTAATTTAAAGTTAATGAAATGTAGGAAATGCATCGTTATTTTTCTAAAGCGCAAAAAAAGCTCGACTAGTTCAGCTAGTATTTTGAGTCTGAATTTAGAAAATGTTCAACAGAGACAGAGTAGTGAATTAGAATTTAATCCAGATGATGTAGTGACTAATCCTGGTTTGTGAAAACCAATTGAGACTTTTGATGTGAACATCAGAGTCCGGATTCGTAGGGAATATATTGCTAGGGGCCCTTGTCAAGGTCACTCTTATCCGAAAAAATGGGCGTAGATAATAGGTTTTTTAGAGATATTTGGTTTGAGGGACTCTCGTGGTTAGAGTATAGTTTTGCTGAAGATGCATCCTTTTGTTTTCATTGCTACATTTTTAGGAAAAGCAATGTAGGGTTTGGTAGGGATGATGGTCATGATGCATTTGTGAAAAGTGGCTTTGGTAATTGGAAAAAGGGTCCGAGTAAATTTATGGAACATGTTAGGGATGTCAACAGTTCGCATAATAAAGCACGAGAATTATTTGAAAAATTTATAAATTAAAGGCAAAGTGTGACACGTACTTTAATGACCGGAAAAGAAGTGATGGATGATCTATATACAAAACGTTTGACTACTTCCTTAAATGTAGTCCATTTTCTATTACGACAAGGTCTGCCTTTTAGGGGTGATGATGAGGGGTCTACTTCTTTAAATAAAGGAAATTGTTTGGAATTTCTTGATTGGTTGAGTGCAAATAATGAAGAGGTTGCTAAAGCAGTTAGAATAAATGTTCCAAGAAATTCTCATATGACTTCTCCGGCAATTCAAAAACAGTTGACTAATTGTTGTGTAGTTAAGACGACTATGTGCATATTGTCTAATCTAGGAGATAGACCATTTTCTATTATTGTTGATGAATCTCGTGATTGTTCTGTGAAAGAACAAATGATAATAAATATTCGATTTGTTGATAGACGAGGAGATATAATTGAGCATTTTTTAGGTATAGTCCATGTAAGTGATACTTAAGCTGCTAGTTTGAAGGAAGCTCTTGATTTAAAGTTATCCAAACACTGATTGTCTATTTCCAGATTGAGAGGTCAAGGATATGATGGTGCTTCAAACATGAGAGGTGAATTCAATGACTTAGAACACTTGTCTTGCGTGAAATTTCGAGTTCTCACTATATCCATTGTTTTTCTCACCAACTAAAATTAATGATTGTTTCAGTATGTAAAGTTAATAGATGGATTGACGAATTCTTTACATACACAAGTATGATTGTTAACGTTTGTGGATCATCTTGTAAAAGATCAGATATGTTGAGGCATATTGAACATGATCGATTGGTTGGTATGTTAAAAAACATGGAAATTTCTTCTGGCAGGGGTCTAAATCAAGTAACTAGTTTATGTCGACCATGTGATACTAGATGGGGAACTCATTATATAACCGTATATCGACTGATGGATATGTGGCAATCAGTGATTATTGTTCTTCAAGCAGTATTTGATGATGGACAAGTGGATTCTAGAGGTCAAGCTCATTTTTTGATTAAAAAAATGGAGAAATATGATTTTATCTTTATTATGGTTTTAATGCGAAAATTGCTGGGAATGACACATGCATTGTCAAATATATTCCAAGCAAAAGATCAAAATATTGACAATGCAATTCATCAAATTGGAATAGTCAAAGAAAGTTTGCAAGAATTTCGTGATGAAGGGTGGGAAAATCTATGTGATGAAGTGAATGATTTTTGTCAAAAATATTCTATTCGCATCATCGATATGGAAGCTGGTAGAAAAAAACGCAGTCGACATTTGCGAGCTACTGGCATGAGTGAAATTGTAACCAACCGTCATTTCTTTCGTGTTGAAATTTTTTATGAGGTAGATTTTTAATTCAATTTACTTATGATACAATGTTTTTCTTTTAAACAATTAGCAGATTTATGTGTTTTGTTAATTTTTTTCATCAATTATTAGGTGAACGATTGGATAAGACAAGAGATGGATAATCGTTTTCCTGAGACAAGCACTAAATTACTTTCCTGCATTTCTTGTCTTAATACAAAATCATCGTTTTCTTCATTCAATGTCGACAAGTTAGTTCGTCTCACTCATCTTTATCCAGATGATTTTAATTTGACTGAATTGTCTTTCATTCGCCAAGAACTTCAAACATACGTTAAAGATGTGAGGAAAGATGTACGATTCATGGGTCTTGATGATTTGTAAGTCTGAGAAAGAAAATGGTTGAAACTATGAAGCATACGTTTTCTTGTTTGTGCTTCGCTTGATTGAATTAACCTTAGTGCTTCTAGTTGCGATGACATCTGTTGAGCGAGTCTTCTCGACGATGAATGTAACGAAGACAAGATTGCGTAACAAAATGGGAGATGAGTGGATGAATGACAGCTTGATCGTTTACACTGAGAAATATATCTTTAATAACGTTGATGATGAAACTATTTTGCAACGCTTCCAAAATATGAATAATCGGCGCTATCAATTATCGTGTTCTAATTCTTAATTGTATTTGTACTATCATGT
This sequence comes from Euphorbia corollata, assembly GCA_948277035.1. Lineage (NCBI taxonomy): Eukaryota > Viridiplantae > Streptophyta > Magnoliopsida > Malpighiales > Euphorbiaceae > Euphorbia > Euphorbia corollata. The sequence goes on from CAOJBI010048167.1 coordinate 5,914, forward strand.
CTTATTAGATAAATTTTAACTATTCAAATTATCTCTGGGTCGTCAATCTTGATGTTGCTATCACTAACGAGGAAGCTAAACACTGATCTGCAGTTTCTGTAGCAGCGACTCAGAGGCGGACGTCGGGGTCGCCACCGTCTAAGGTTCTGAGGCTTTCTTGTTCTAGGTGGCCGAATTACAAAAATTTGTGCATTTCTTTCCATTATTGGGAGAAAATGAGCTCAACCAAACCCATCTCCTCCTTCAGGCTTTCTTCTCTTCTTCGTCTCCAGAAGGACCCTAAACTCGCTCTCAATCTCTTTCGCAACCCTAACCCTAACCCCCCAATTCCTAACAAACCCTTTCGCTACTCCCTTCTCAACTACGACCTCATTATCACCAAACTTGGCCGCGCTAAAATGTTCAATCAAATGGAGGAAATCCTCCTTCAACTCAAACAAGAAACTCGTTTTTCTCCTAAAGAAGCTTTCTTTTGCAACCTCATCACTTTCTATGGCCGTTCTGGCCTCCTCAGCAATGCCCTCCATCTGTTTGGCGAAATGCCTTCTTTTCGTTGCCAAAGAACTGTAAAATCTTTTAATTCCTTGCTAAATGTGTTTATGATGAACAAAGAATATGATATGATGAGGGAGCTTTTTGTGGATATTGAGACATATTCTAAACCTGATGCTTGCACTTACAATATACTGATTCGATGCTGTTGTTTAGATGGAAGATTAGATGATGCATGGAAGTTGGTCGATGAAATGCCCCAAAGAGGCCTAGTTTCAAATTCAGTGACATTCGGGACATTGATTAATGGTCTTTGCTTGGATTATAGATTGGAAGAGGCTTTGAAATTGAAGAAGTGTATGGTTGAGGTACATGGAGTAAGTCCGAACAAGCACATCTACGCTTCGTTGATCAAGGGACTCTGTAACAATGGTCAATTGGATTCGGGTTTTAAGCTCATGGAAGAGATGGTTAAAGATGGTGTGAAATTGGATGCAGCAATTTATTCAACTCTGATTAGCAGTCTCTTTAAGGCTGGGAGAAAAGATGAAGCTTTAGCTCTTGTTGAGGAAATGAAATCAAATGGATGCAAACCTGATATTGTGACTTACAATGTGGTGATCAATGGGTTCTGTAAGGACAAAGATTTTGCCAGTGCATATAAAATTGTCGACGAAATGAAGGAAAGCGGGTCTTGTAGGCCGGATGTTACAAGTTATAATATGATACTTGGTGAGTTATTTAAAGATGGAAAATGGAGTGAAGCAAAGGACTTGTTTGAAGATATGCCAAGATTTGGGATTGCACCTGATGTTGTGTCATATAGGATTGTATTTGATGGGCTTTGGAATGTGAGGCAGTTGAAAGAAGCAATATTTGTTTTGGATGAGATGGTTTTCAGGGGATTTGCTCCTCTTTCTTCTCATTTATGCAAGTTTGTGAATTTGTTGTTTAAGGAAAAGGAAGAGGATTTGGTAGTGTCAGTTTTGAGTATTTTGGGTAAAGCTGAGATGAGCATTTGGGAGATGATTATTGACATGGAATTTGAAGACAATAATACGTTGTGTGGTGCTTCAGAGCTCGTTAATAGTTTGATGATTTCGTGAAGAAGAATAATACCCGAGTTGGACATAACTTAGGGGACTTTGAGATTAGTTCAAGTCACATGACAAAAGAAGTAGACCTATTAGTCTATTACATTCTATTGGACTGCTTCGCAGAAGAGCAAGGACACCATATATCCCAAAATGGCACGGTATCGTCCACGTTGGGATATGAACTGTTTCGCATTGCTTCTTAAACCTTTCGGTATTAAAATCGAACACATTCGGTTTAACTTAAAAAATATGTTGGATCTTTCATTTTTTAGGGTTGTCGAAGCCGGCCGCTCGAGGATATTCCCTATTTAGGATTCCGGCAGGGCGGGATGAGATAACCTCTTGATATCGTGTCTCGGTTTTGTCTAGCGGGAATCCCTAATTAAGTCCTCCCATGTCCATTAAAATTTGACTCTTTGTGATAGTGATGCTGGGAAATCTTGTTTTGGTGCTAGAAAAATCTTGTCTGTATCAATAAATTTTGCTTTTGGCTATCATTGGTGAGCTAATTTTTGCTTAAAATTATAGATGTAAAGATTGTGCCTTTGTGATATTGAAGCTACAAAAGTATTGTTATAATGACGGAAAAATCTGAGCTTTAATTGGTAATTTTGCTTCGGTGATCCATTTCTATGCTGCATTATAAAGTTCAGGCTTTTGTGAAGGTGAAGTATAGTTATTGTGATAAGAAGAGAATTGCAACGTATATTGTGATTTTGGTATTTTACTAATTAAAGGTTCGGTGCTATGTTTGACTTCTTTATTGAGTGTTGACTACAAATTTTGAGAATCTTTTTCTGGAGTCTGTTGTCTAAAATTGTCTAAACTGGATGGAACATTGTATGGTTTTCTCGATTGAGAGCAAGGGCTAACATTTTTCTTTGTTGTGTAAGGAGAACTTTTAGATTGTTAGAAATGAATATCTCACATTATTTTCGGAAGATCTATCGAACTTGTATATAAGTAGGGTCATGATGCCTTAATCTGAACGACGTGTTTTAAAACTGTAAGGTTGGCCGTAAACGGTGTCAAAGCGCACAATATTATTTAAGCATGTTCGCCTTAAAGCCTTAAAGAAAGACAAATAAGGGGAGGAGCTGTTATCTATGTAATTAAGGTCTTTGTTGCCCGTTGTTCCGGTCGAGCACTCTCTCTCTCTCTTTTCTTTGTCCAAATCCGTCTTACCAAACAAGACTGAGTTTTACCAACTATACGCATGATCTTGAACTACAGCGAAAATAAACTTCTTCGTATGAACTTATCGACTTTCCCCAGAAGCAAAAGTCCTAACTATGCTAATGAATTAAAAGAATCATGCAATCAACCTGCTATAATTGTAAAAATATAGATGTGTCAACCATATAACATATGTTTATAAGCTGTAGAATTAAAATGTAACAGAGCTTGCACCAACTTGTATATTAGCTTTGAGTAATCATATATTATAAGGTCTCCGAATCGAATGTCAATTCATGTTTAGTTTTGAGTATCATATCGAAACCGAATATATATATTTCGCTTATGGCGAACAAATTAATTTTTTTGTTTAAATATTTATGAGATGTTGATATATGCGGATAATCCAATGCTGACATTCAACTACTCATGAAAAGAAGATAATGGAAATGCAATCTCTCTTCGAATCCTCGTATTTCTTGAGGATTTATTTGTTGAGTATATAATTTATTGAAATATTTTAAAAGAAAATACATGGTTAATAGTAAAAGACAAGATAAGATGGATGAATAACATAAGATGGCAATTTTAATTACCTTTTGAATTATACCTACTGAACATGCTGAGTAAGCATGCATCTGTCATGTTCCCATCTTCTTCTACTAAAATGCAACCTTTTCTATGCAAAGATAGAAGAAGTAAAGGCATATACTCTACGTTTTGTATTCAGTTTCTTCACTTCTTTCATTCACTTTAATTTAATCTTCAGTCCTCTTGTGTTCTTAAGTTCTTAGAATTCCGTCAGTCCGTGATAGAATATACACTCGGTTGAATTCGTCTAACGTCTGTTGTTATTTTAAGAACAGTTTGCCATATACGGGAAAATTTTGTTTTACGAAAATCGATTTGAGTTTCAATAGAATCCTCCCATTTTCAAGTAAAGATTTAATTCGTTATTTCATTATTTTATATTTGGTACTTCTTTATAATATTTTTCTACACATTTTGTAATTTAAGTCATTAGTATTTTTATATTATTGTGTTTTTTTTAATTATAAAAAATGATCATAAATAATATATTTTTCCAGCAATCTTAAAATAAATTTATTTTATTTTTATATCTTTTAAAAAAGACAAACATTAACTTGGATAACCGAAACTTGGATTACCGTTATTCCGGAAGACATTAGACAATTTTAATTGGACTATTATTTGGACAATTATTGGACTTGATTCGGATTTATTGTGGACGTAATTGGACAGCAGAGTAAAAAGAAATTTAGAAAATAATAATAATAATAATAATAATAATAATAATAATAGAAAATAAATAAATAACTTGGACTTCTTTAATTTATTTGTAAAGAAGTTGAATAATTTTATATTGTTGTGCGTAAAATATTTTCTACTTTTTTTATTATACTAATTTTATTCTGAAATTATTCTAACTTGGATTGTTTGAAAATTTCAGAATTTATCATGGTTAGATCTTACAGAATAAAGGTATTAATTATGAATTTATTCAAAGTCGGGATGAGTACAACAAAAATGGACAGACAATATAATTCTATTGCAGTGGCGGAGCCAGGATCCTTTAAGAAGAGGGGTGGTCATTCAAAAAAAAATGATCAAATTTCTTGAACCAATAAAAAACAACACTCAGCAAAAGTCATGGTTTGTTTTCAAATCAACCGGTAGACTCGTTTAGTTTGAACAAATACTTGTGCGAGAATCCAATATCTCAATTATTTTTTCAGATTTTTCATTTTATCATTAAATCAAACAAGCACAAAAATGAAACATGGTGATATAATTTTAGTACTCTATGATCAGATTATCCATATTGAAAAAAAAGTTCAATGGATTTTTTTATATAAACACATAATTTCAGAGAAATTAAAACTTAAATTATCACATGTTATAATATTCAATATATAACCCATAAAGAATAAATAATTTATATACCTCATTTTAATCATGACACTTTCCAATAAAAACCTTTAAAAAATAATGAAGTTCTCTTCCATTAATAAAAATAGAAGTCCTCGTATTATAAATTCAAGTGAATCGAAAAATTTATTTTTTTTTTTGACATAAAAGAAGAGTAGGCATAAAATGAAAGTGAATTTGATGAAATTAAAAAAGCAAACAAAAGTAAAAAATGAGATTATGAGGTGAAATAAAAGCTTATATTTACTCTGTTAACTTTGAATAAATGTCAAATTATTATTGGGCCGCATCTTCTTTCATAATTTTTATCTATGTCATGCTTCTTTTTCTTCTTCTCCCATTCATGTTGCTTATTTAATTGAGTGAAGACTCTACAACTCGGGTCTTTCGATTCCTCCTTCTTTATGTTTCTATTGTTCATTTTTTAATTTGTTTCCTCTCTTTTGAAGATATGAAGCTTATTGGCTATGATTTTTGGTTTTAATTACAAAATCATATGGTTAAGAGAACAATCTATAGTTGGAGAGGGGCGGTGGTGGCAAAAGTGGAAGGGCGGTGGCATGCAATGGCAGTCAAGGGTTCATATTTTCCGGTAAAGAGGGGAGGTGGTCGCCACCCCCTGGCTCCGCAACTGTTCTATTGGTTCGGTGCCTATTAGTACAACACCAGTTGCATATGCACTTGTTGATGGACCAATCACCTTTTGCTTTGTTGGTTCTTGGCCAACTGCTTCTGGGTTCTACAAGTTTTGGTTTTGCTTGATGAAATGACACTGGGAATATTTATCGTCAAGCTAACCCAAATGGACAATTCGATCCTAATAGTTATGGACTAAATGGTCTTTTGAAATCTGGACTTGTTTTTCCTAACAATCAATGGCCTGCATGTTCATACCTCGATACTATACCTGAAGACCGGAAAGATTCAATGGTGTGAATTTTAAAGTTTGACAGCACAAATTGTTTTTCTACTTGACTAGTATACACAATGAAAGATTTGTGAAGGTAGATCCTCCTGTTGTACATGAAGGAGTAATTAATCCTTCTGTTAAATTAGTTGTTGATGCTTGGAATTATTCTGATTTCCTCTGCAAAAACCATATTCTTAATGGTTTAATTCCTAAACTATATGAAGTATATAGTGTGAAACGTACTGCAAAGGAATTATGGGAATCCCTTGACACAAAATAATGAACAGGGGATGTTGGTGCTAAGAAATACTTAGTAGACCAATTCCTCGATTTTAAGATGATTGACTCCAAATCTGTTGTAACTCAATTGCAGGATCTCCAACTTTTGATCCATGCAATGGAGGCTGAGAAATTGGGGACAATTAAACCATTGTAGGTAGCTACGATTGTTAGCGGGCGAGTAACCTATCGAGGGTGATGGCATGTGAGACACGAAAATACCTGTTTGAATGATTATGAAAATGTTTATGTTTAAAGCTTTTCACATAAGTTTATTTAAGAAATTCCTTTTTTAGGGCAAACTTAAAAAAACATGTCTTGTGGTTTGACCGTTTTGCAAAAAGGTCCCCGTGGAATTGTTTTTTGCAATAGGGTGATTGCGGTTAAATCTCTATTAAAGTTAACCATAAGTTTTTGGTTCAGTGAGACAACCTAATTGCATTAACCTTGTGAGGTCATTATTGAGGGTAAACCCGTGTCAATCCCTATGATGTAAATAGTGACAAAACGAGATAAGGGTAAGTAATGTGCTTTTTAATGATTCTTTGTACATCAAGGTTTGAGAAAAAGAGATCACTTATAGGAGAGTGAAGTGAGCCTCTTCAAAAGAAACTAATGGGGTTTAGTTATCTTAAACTCTTGCAGAACCAGGAGATGTTCATGAGCATATAAACATAACCATAAGAACCAAAACCGATATGGAATTAGTATTTGAGTGAGGCGTATCATCTTTACACTAACGACAGAATAATTCAAGGACATCACTTCTACTAGTCAGTCAGTAAAGTAAATATAATTTCACAAGCAAAGGTTCAAGGCTTGTAGTGCACCTATCCTATGCAAATATTGATAGTATAATGCTATCACAAAATCGAGTCTTCATTTTCCTATTTTCTTTTATGCGAGGGATTTTGAAATATTTTAATTAAAAGAAAATAATGAATTACAAGAAAATGTGTTTCTAGCAAGGTTTTTAAACCCGGACCGGACCGGCCGGTCGGACCGGGTTCAACCGGAACCGGTGACTGGTCCGGTCCGGTTGTGCACGGGTTATGTAATGGTCAAGAACCGGTCAACTGACTGGTCAAACCGGCCGGTTTTCGGTC
>CAOJBI010048803.1:0-13272 GCA_948277035.1 Euphorbia corollata
CAATTGAGGAAACCTCAGTAGGAGCAATGCTAGTGCAAGAACATGATGACAGAAGAGAGTATGCTATCTACTATCTCAGTAAGAAGATACTCGAATATGAATCCCGCTATACGATAGTGAAAAAGGCATGCGCTGCGATGGGATGGCTCACTAAGAAACTACGACATTACTTCCAATCCTACCGGATACAAGCTGTGGCTAAAGTTGACCCAATGAAGTATCTTTATCAAACACCTTCCTTAACAGGAAAATTATCCAGATGGTTGCTACTACTCTCTGAATTCGATATTGAGTACGTAACCAAGAAGGTCATCAAAGGAAGGGCAGTCACCGAATTCCTAGCAAGCCAACCAGTGGAATCCGAATACTCTAAAAATTTGGAATTTCTTGATGAGCAATTGGCTACTGTATCTGATGGCTTAGAGAAATGGACAATGTATTTCGATGGAGCCGTAAACAGAAAAAGATCAGGTTTGGGAGTAATCATAATTACCCCACAGGGAGGAATAATACCCCTATCCAAACAACTAGAGTTTGTGACCATCAATAATGGAGCAGAGTACGAGGCTTGCCTGTTTGGTATGTCAACTTTGGTAAACCTGAAGGCTGACAGAATCAAAGTCATCGGTGACTCCGCCCTCATGATAAAACATATCACAGGTGAATGGGAATTGAAAGAAGAGTCTCTCAGACCTTATTTGGAAGCTGTGTAGAGAAAAGCATCACTACTTAGTGAATGTGAATTCCATTATTTACCCAGAGAGGAAAATCAAATGGCTGATGCTTTGGCAACCTTAGCATCTATGTGGGAAGGACCTCAGGGTCGACCAATGAAGCCTCTCGTTTTGGAAACAACAAAGGCCTCATTCTATGTCTCAGCAATAGAAACTGAGGAAGAAATGGATGAACCTTGGTACACTGACATACTCAGGTATCTGAAGGATGGGAGTTACCCCAAAGAAGCCATCGACTCAGATAGAAACACATTGAGAAGACTATCAGTTCAGTTCTGCCTGGTGAATGGAGATTTATTCAAAAGATCGTCTGATGGTCTACTGCTGAAATGCCTGACACAACAAGAAGCAGCAGTAATGATAAAAGACGTACATTCAGGAGACTATGGTCCACACATGAATGGAATCATGTTAGCCAAGAAAATCCTACGGATGGGTTATTTCTGGTTAACCATGATGGCTGATTGCATACAAGAAGCCAAAACTTGCCACACTTGTCAAATTCATGGGGATGTCAGTCATCTTCCCCCCATTGAATTACAAGGCTTAACTACACCTTGGCCATTCTCAACCTAGGGCATTGACATAATTGGAGAAATCAGACCTTCGTCTTCAAATGGGCATCGGTTCATAATTGTAGCCATTGACTACTTTTCCAAGTGGGTAGAAGCGGAGTCATACACCAATATCACAGCCAAAAAGTTCGCTCAATTCATTGTGAAACACATTCTCGCTAGATTCGATACTCCACATAGCATAATAACGGACAATGGGGTCCAGTTCCAAGGTGATACTACTCATCTGGTAGAGAAATATAGTATTGAGCATCATCACTCATCACCATACTGACCACGGGCCAACGGAGCAGTAGAAGCAGCAAATAAATCCATCAAGAAAATCCTCTCAAAGATGGTAATCACTTACAGGGATTGGGCAGACCATTTGCCATTTGCATTATGGGGATATCGGACCAGCATCCGAACTCCGACTAGACAAATTCCGTTCTCTCTTGTATATGGGACAGAAGCAGTGCTCCCTGCAGAAATGGAAATTAAGTCCTTGCATGTCGCTCTTGAAGCAAAATTATCGGAAGATGAATGGGTAAAAGCCAGATACGAAGAGTTAAACCTAATTGATGAGAAACGTTTGGCAGCACTCAGCAGTCTCCAGATGTATCAACATCATATGGCTAGAGCATACAACCGTAAGGTCAAGTGGCACAACGTACCATTGAAAATCGGGGACTTGGTCTTAAAACAAGCTCGGAGAATGCACACTGATGCTAGGGGCAAATTTCAACCAAATTGGGATGGTCCATATGTAGTGAAGAAGGTCCTCAGCAAAGAAGCAGTGAAGATCATGGACGGAAATGAGTTTGTCAATCCAGTCAATCAAGACAAGCTGAAATGCTACTTTGTGTAAAAAAATAATATAAAAAAATCTGCTAAGAACTAGTGAGGGTTCTTAGGCAAAAATAAAGATTACAAAAATCAAATCCTTCTCAGGAACCTCAAACGACGATGGATATTAAATTGGAAATTAATACCATTTATTTCTGTGATTGAATAAAATTTCTTTTATAACGTTATCATTGCTAATGAAATGTTATATATATGCGCTAAATGGACATGTGATATCATTTCACGGGATATATATTCACGAAGCATCATCTGCTTTATTGCACATAAATACATTACAAGCCAAAAGATGAAGGCAAAGAAGAAAAGAAGAAACACAAGGCAGAAGCCCTTATTGTTACATCATAAAAGCTGAATTACAAGCTCAATCCCTAGCAAGACGTTGGCGAAGACGGTGAGTCTCGTTGAACCTTTGCAAAAAGGTTACCAGCCTGCGAGTCCTGATACTCCACGTGCGATAGGCATGATCCGGGTAAATATCAAAAGGAAGGGTGAAGTTCACAGCAACCTGAACCCGATTAGCCCACCTTTCTTCATATGCATAACGGTAAATATAAGACAGGTTGATATCATTCAATGAGCACAATCTTTTTGGGAAGCTCTAAGGATAACTATATTGCCTGCAAAGTCTGTCGGGAGAATATGAAATGACTTCTGATAGTCCTAACAAAACCACTCCACCCTTGGCTACATATGTAGTTACAAGTGATACCGCCCACCAGGGGCAAGTCCAACGAATGCTCCCTACAATACAAGATCCCATGAAGTTATGCCATTCTTCCAGAGAGAAATGCTTATGATCGCAATCACCAATCCGAATCAAAGAGCGTCTTTCCTAGTGGCCATTCGGCTTATAGTTCACTTCCTCTGAAATCGACAGAACAGCCAGTTTGTCCCACAACCAAAGCTACAACAGAGATTGTACAAAGTGAGATAGCTGATTCTAGGTAGGAAAAGTTAGCTGCAAAAAAATTTACCTGAAGCAGGAGTCTACTGCCACATGCAGTCATTCTATCTCCGCTACTTGTCGAACGAACATAGATCAAAGTCTCTGCTAAGCTAATAGCGATGGGAGAAGCTCCATCTAGCATCTGAGATACAATGGGCAGATATGCAAAGCTGCAAATGCCTGTGGTGTTTTCACAAAGAAAAACCCCCAGTAATAACAGACAGGCAAGGGGTAACCAGCTGTCATCATCAGGGCAAGGACCCTGAATTATTTCCAGTGCCATAGAAAACCTGAGACCACCAAGATTAACACAAATCAACCTTCGTCTGTTAGCTCTCGGAAGATGAAAGCGGTTCATCAAAACCTTTGTGAATTCCAGACTCTGAGATGGTAAGGCAATGGGTAAGTCATTTGGAGACATTAGAAACCCACTAAAGTCTTCATACATGGGGCATAGTTCTTGATCTCCAAAGCGGAAGACATTGTTAACAGGATCCCAACATTCGATAGCAGCATCAATCAATTCTTGTTTGATGAAGATCAGGACATATTCCTTCATGTTCCTCAAGCCACAACGCTCGAGCCTAGCCCAACCATTGGCATTCCTCAAATAGTTGTTCAGATCACAATGGAACCTCACATAATCACTCATCGTCGAATCAGAAATTTGGCGAAGAAGAAGGAGAAGAGTAGCGATTCGCTATACGTAGTTTACAGGGAAATCTACTAATACTGGTAGATTACCCCCACATACTCGTTCTTTATTATTTCAATTGATGGCAAGATATGTAAAAGATGCAATCAATGGAAAAAAGGCATTTCATTAAAAATCCTCAACAAAAGTGGCAAATCTGTATCATACAGTACACTAAAAAGGTTCTAAAAAAACTACTATCTACTGCTCGAAGCTTGGATCATCGAAGGCTGGGTGATAACCAGCGAAAGGATCATATGGATCCGAAGATCCTGGATACTCAGGAGGCTGCTGAGAACTAGAGGGTCCCGCATATGGAGGCTGTTACTGCTGTGACATTCCCCCGCCAAGCTCAAGCTCCGAAATCCTCATGTTCAGCTGCTGAATATGCCCCTGTATAATGTCATCATACATATTTATAACATTGCATCACATGCATCATGTTTTAAAAAAATAAATAGGAAATTTGAAGACTCACCATCATGTCAGCTTTCAAACTCATGGTGAAGCGTTGCAGCCCATGGTAATATCCCCAATCAACAGTGCTATCAGCCACATGAACCTAAAAGCAAGATTTAAAATCAGCTACCAATTCAACATCAAAAAGATGCAAAGTCAAGAACGATAATCACATGAGTAGCATCAGTAGGAACATAAGTCACAGGCCTGCTAAGATCGTAGAATGGCTCGATCACCGGTACATAGTTGCTCCTTTCCGGCCTGTAGACTGTGAAGGCAAGCTGATCTGGATGCATACTCCTATGACCAGGGATCACAACCGAATCAGCTGCAGCAGCAGAGGAAGCAGAAGAGCTAGAGGGCCTGCTCCTAGTCCTCTTCCTGCCCTGATGATCCTGTTTCAAAGCAAATACAAATACAAAGTTAGAATGCAAATTCTTCAAAGGATAAGAAAATGAACAAAGATAGTTCAGATGAAAGCCTACCGTCATTCCGGTAGCACCCCGTGAACCTGAAGGACCAGGTCCACCCGAAGGACCGGCATCGCTCGAAGGACCAGCACCGCTCGAGGGACCACCACCACCGCCCGGAGGAATATCACCTCTATGGGAAGGCGCTCTGTCATGCCTATCCTCCTCACAATTAGCTAGGACAGGCTCAGGGTCCACATCCGGCCAACCAAGAAGTCGAGTATGACAGAACTCTATATAAGCCCCTGGCAAGCTAGTCATAACGTACTCCTCGCTCTCACGGCATAATCTCGCCAGGTTATAGGCATTCTGAGGCCAAAACAACCAACTGGGAAGTGGAGGAGGAGTCAATCTCATCCTAGGAGGAAAGTGGCATCCATGGATCCTGCTCCCCAAGTACTACTCCATGAACTGAGGGCTAGCAATGATTAGGTGTTTGTCCATGAAAGGAATGGCCAACACCATCTCACTAGTCCAGTCAGAAGAAGGTGACTCTCCACAAGGAGCAGTCGTAATTTGTATTTAGAAATATCAAAAACGGATCTAACGACATAAAGACAAGTTCAAGTGTCGAATTAAAAAATACCTGGTTGGTGGTAAGGTTCCTGAGATGCTGCAGGAGCTGAAACCGGGTGAGCTGAATATCCCACCCTTTGAAGTAGTGCGGAAGTCGGGGATATCTCCGATAATTGGTCCCCGGAACCAACAAAGGTCTATCCAAGATACCCATCTAACCAGATCTGCAAAGAAAATCACAAGTCAGGACGAGAAAACACTCAAATGACTAAAAATAAAAAAAGGAATCAAATAAATCAAGCCAGGAACACTCACTGCGAGCACATGTAGAGAAGATTTGAACTTCTCAATTCTATTCCTGGTGCACTGATCTAGTGCCCAGTACATATGAGGTAGGGCGGCCCGACCCCAAGCAAGCTCATTGAACTTATGAATGTCAATCAAGCTCGGAAGGATATTAAGATTAATATCAGACTACCCAGTCGGAAAGCAGAACCAAGATAGGGTGGCAGCTATGAAAGCTCGAGCCTCGCAGGCGGCTGATCGGCCAGCTCCATGCCCTTGCATCCAGAAGTCCATTAGCTGCTTATAAGAGATAGAACTCCTGACGGTACCCGAGAAATCGATCAAGGCTTCAATCGCCACTCTATCGAACCGATAATAGGAGAAGGTGATGTTGAACTCGATCACGGTACCGGCGAATGGCAATTCGGTAATAGCGCAGTAGTCGAGAGGGGTGATGGTAAACTCCCCGCAAGAATAGTGGAAGGTTTGGGTAGTGTCGGACCATCAGCTCAGCAAGGCAGACACAAGATCCTTCTTCAGATAAGGATACCCGCGTAAACGCTTATACACCAGATTCCTAACCATAGTACCATCATGAGTGTCGTTAACAATGGCATGGGCATCTGGTGATAAGGCTTTATACCACTTGTGTGCATGCTGCACACTACCTCCATTGTGCTCAATCACCTGCATTTAATTCACATTTCATGCATAAATATATCTGATAACTCCAGTGGTTATCAAAACCAACGAGCATAAATTTTTTAAATACATGTATTCCCTAGCATATCATTCCCCAGCAAAAATATTCACAAAGTAAAACATGCATACTTCCCCAGAGAAGCATAATTTTAATCCCTAGCAGTCAAAATAATAGCATGCATTCAAAAATAATAATTCCATAACATGGAATAATTTTTGAAAATAATTTATGGCCCGGAATAATTTTTGAAAATAATTTATGGCCCGGAATAATTTTTCTAAATTAATTCTGAGACCTACGATATTTTTTGGAAGCATTTTCCTATTAAAAATTAATTTTCTAGAAATTAATTTTATGGCAAACAATTTTTAACATTATTTTAAGTCACAAAATAATTTTTTTCATAAATTTAATAAGCCTACGCGAATTTTTAACAGCTAATCAGGCAGTTATATAAAATTTCGCGACATGCATAAGGATATTTTCTAAAAATTCCGCGACATGCATAAGGATATTTTCTAAAAAAAATTCCGCGACATGCATAAGTTTTAAAAGCATAAAACATGCATTTTAAAATAAATAGATAAAAAACTAACCAGGTTACGAGACAGATGTCCCGCCTGGTCTAAAGCCTCCGGAATCGGTGTATCAGGCCCAATAGAGTGGTATGTCCAGTTGGGAGGCATACCGTAAAGACTCTTCGCTGGCACAAGAGGAAGATCGACCCGAACTCCATCGATAAAAACCTCCTGAGGAGTGACAGTGACAGCTGGGAGCCCATGCTTGTACCACATGCTAACCCCGAAGAACCGGATCAGTAGGGGCATGACTGGAAGAAACAAAAGTGAAAACATCGTCGCAAGAGCTAAAAATTCTAGAGATATAAAGCTAAAGAGATAGAGAGAAGTCTGAAAAATGGAGGAGAGGAGAGCTCTATATATAGGGCACGCGGCTAATTACCTGTCCACGTGGCGCGTAGGGAATTGGCCCTGCGGCCAATTCCCGGGGTAAAATGGTAATTTTACCCCACTTTTCAATATTTTCTTCATTTTCAAGCTATTTTCAGTTCCGGTTTAAACCGAGCGGACCAGAAAATGTTCTGAAACATGCACCAGCATGCTTTTCACTTATTAAAAATTTTTAAAATTTTCAAAATTAATATTCTCGGCCCCGTGCCAATTCCAAAATAATTTCTAATTGAAATTTCTTTACCCTAGTTAATATTTTAATTGAAGGGGCAAAATATTTTGTTTCAAAAATTCGTCAATTAAAATCTCAACTCATGCATTCACACAATTTTTTACGGTTTCTTTTGCATACTAGTGAATCTTTCTACAAGATCAAAATTCCTATATGCGAGGGGCAAACTGTTAGCATGGTCCACTCGACCTGATGAGGAAATTATCCGACTTCGCATCACAGGAATGACAAGAGCCACACGAGCCGAATTGTCGTATTTATTCGTCGCACAAAAAAAATCCAAAAACCCTAAAAATCGTGTCTGATTTCTCAAAACTGACTGAAAACTCAAAAAAATCAAAACCTGGCGAACCGGGCCCCGCACAAACCTTAACCTCCCTTGAAAAGGGGGATATTTATCCCCCTAGGTAATTAGCCCGCGGGCTAATTACATAGGGGGTAGCCTCCCCCTTTTCCCGGGAGGCTACCTTATCTTGCACCCCATAGGTAATTAGCCCGCAGGCTAATTACCTACGTACTATATAAGGGGATGCACCCCCTTCCTTGGAGGATAAGTTTCGAATCTCCGTTTTCCCCTGAGCAAAACTCATCAGTTTTCGCTCCGAAACGCATCAAAACCCTACCGGATTCAAAAATATTCAACCGAATCCCTTCGAGAATCGATTCAAGACAAGTTTCTCGCAGAAACTCTCAACTTAAACATGACAAAACTCGTTCAAATCTAGTTTTATTCGTGATTATAGCCATAACTCGAGTCAAAACGCTCTCAAAACACAGCAAACACCTTCGAATCCACTCCTAATTCAACTTTCTTTAAAGTTTCTCATCGAATCTACGGTAATTCGATCCTGCACTGGCTCTCACGTCATCTTGGAATCGCGAAAAGGTAACTGAGGGTATTGGCTCTGCGCCTTAAACTTTCTTTAAGTTATTTCATTCGTTTTCATTACATGTTTGGGGTAAAGAGCCACTGGCGCTGCTTTACCATTTATTTTTCAATAAATTGCATTAATATGTGAAAATGAGCTTACAGGTGAAGACCGGACACCCTAAAACAAAGGAAAACCCTGTCCGGATTATTATGGGAAATCCCAAGTAGCGCCGTTGCTCTGTCGAAATTCCGGCTAGTTTTCATTGCTTTGCTAAGACGTCGTAATGCCAAAATTATCATAAAAGTCATAATTCTCAATTTTTGAATAAAGTTAGTAACCATTGTATCCGAACTCAGAATCTCATTCTTCAGGTATAAAAATCCTACCACGGATCAGTATACCACAATTCCCGGTGGAGCTGAACCGGGTGGCGACTCTTTTCTTAGTCAAAATAGAGTTTTAACTTTTTTTTGCTATTTTAATTATCTTAAAAGAAAATCGAATTGAAAACGGTTTTCTCTTTAATAAAAATCATTCCCCAGAGATAGCAAGACTCTTATCTTCAAAACCGAAACCCGGGCGAATTCGCACCCCGCGTAGTCCGACCCCGTTCCACAAAACACCGATTTTCTTTCTCGGACCACCCTCGATGGGAAGGACCGCCCGCTCACAACAGCCAAAGACAACAAAAGATGAATAGTAGTAGGTTTAATGATGGGACTAAAAGCATCATCAAAATCCATACCAGGTCGCTGGTGAAATCCTTTAGCTACCAAGTGAGCTTTATGTCGATCCACACTTGCATCTAGTTTTAATATGGTCTTATAGACCCATTTGCAACCAATAATATTCGAAGTGAGTATAGATGAAACAAACTCTCATATGTCATTTCTCAATAAGGCAACATACTCCTCTTCCATAGCTTGGCGCTTGTGGGAAAATTTTGATGCTTTGGTATAGCTACTAGGATCATGGACAAGCATATGAGATAATAATGCTTTCGGTCCCTATCTCCTTTGTTGAGCACGTATCATACATCCTTCAGTTGGCGGATTAGCTCTCGATGCAACTGGTGGCAGCTTTCCAAAAGGTTGAAGATCCACTATGAGAGACAAGCCCGGGGATGTGGTGATAGGGTTGGTTTATGAAGGAAAATGCTATTTTGAGACTAGAGCGGTAACAAGGCTATTGGTGATGGGATTTTGTTCAATCGACAAGCTGGGAATAGGATGAGAATGAGGTGGGGTGGAAGGTGGAGATGAAGATGGCGAAGTGGGTTGTTGGGAAGGGGGCAAAGTTGGGCTGAAAGTGATGGAGTGGGTTGTTGGGAAGATGAAGGGTTAGCTTGTGGTGTTGAAGTTGGCGGGGTTGATGGTTGATGTTGGTTGGGGATGAATTTTGATGGAATAAGTGGGGTAGGAATGGTAATAGTTGGGATGTCCAACACAGTGGGTATTGGGTCATGAGTGATGGTGCGCACAAGATCGGAGTAAGAAAAACCTGCTCATAAAAAATAACATGACGTGAGATGAAAATATTATTGGAAACTGGATCTAAACAACGATAACCTTTATTTACATGACTGTAACCAAGAAAAAATACAACGACGAGACCGAAAATCAAGTTTGTGAGACCCGTAAAGACATAACCAAGGAAAACATAAACATCCGAAGAACGAAGTAACGTGTAATTTGGATTTTCATAAAACAAACGACGAAAAGGGACATCAAAATTTATGACAGAAGATGGCATTCGATTTGTCAAAAACACGAAGGTGTCAAAGGCATGAGACCAAAATTTCATTGGTAAATGTGATTGGTGAAGCAAAGACAAACCTGTATCGATAATGTGTCTATGTTTTTATTCTGCGTTCCCATTCTGTTTGGGAGTGTACGGACACGATATACGATGAGTAATACCATTAGAGGATAAATAAGATTGCATACTGATAAATTCTCCTCTACCACCACTTTGGAAAATTTTAATCTGTCTGCCAAAGAATTTTTCAACAAGAGAACGAAACTTAATAAACATTGATAAGACATCAAATTTGCAAGTAAGAAAATAAATTCAGCTATATTTCGAATAATAATCATAGAAAATAACATAGAAGCGGAAACCATCAAAAGATTCATTAGGGGCAGGGCCCCATACATCCGAACAAATTAAGTCTAAAGATCCTGAGACACTAGCATATAATAAATGAAAAGGTAAACGTTGACTTTTACTGATCGCACAATGTGTCCACAAATTATGATCAGTAGGTCGAGAAGCACAGTGTATCTTATTCCGACTCAAAACTCGACTAACTAGAGGAAGATTAAGATGAGCAAGACGTTCGTGCCAAGTCTTTAAGGAAGTGTGGTTGGACCGAACTGAGGAACAAACATGATGTTGAAACGTATAGAGTCCTTGCTTATTCAGGCTGTGCAAGATCACCTTTTTGGTAACTAGATCCTTCATAATAAAGAACTTGTCAAAAACTCTACAACTAAAGAATTTGAGTTAGTAAGAGCACTTACTGAAATCAAATTGGATTTAGACTAAGGTACATGTAACAATTGACACAATGACAAAGATGAATTAGGCAAAGTAATAGAACCAACATGTTTAATAGAAAGACAAATCCGTTACCTAGATGGACTTCTTCTAGACCCGAATATTCAGAGTGGAGATTTAAGTTTCCCAAATCTAAAGTTATATAATGTGTCGTACCACTATCTACTATCCAATTAGGGTTAGTAGGGTAGGTGGTAGTATAGTTCGAAATCGATGATGATTGGTTTCAAGGGTTATTCTATTTTGGTGATGGGCATTATCTTGCGTAGTGACATGTACCCTTATAATTGAAGCAAACCGAATTAGTTGAATCAAAAGGGGCAGCTTGCAATACCTGAGATTGAGAAGATCGTCCAGCAATAAAGTTTGGGGCTGGTCCGAGCACAGAAGGAGAATAATTTTGGTGCTGAGATTGAGCAAAATAATTAGGAGCAGAAAAAGAGCCTTCTTGCCTGAGCCCACGTCCATGGCCATGATATCTAAGAGATGGGTTACGCATAGCAACATGAGGTGTAACCGAAGTTAGATCATTTGAGACTTGTGCACGACGTTTCAGTTGGTGCTCTTTCGAAAGTAAGAGACCCAAAAGATTATCGAATGTAATAGTAATCATTCGAGCTTAAATAGATCGACAGAAATCACGAAACGAACTTTGTAAGCCATTTAATCCATCAATGATTGAATCAACAAGATCTTTTTCAGTAACGGAATGTTGTAGGGAGATTAAACGATCAAAAATCAACTTAGCACATTGCATAACCTCCAAGATTGATTCCCTAGTTCCCTTCCTTAAAGAATTGAGCTGCTGCTCTACGTCACGAATCTGTGACTTAAAATCGGAGGCATATATGTTGTCCAATTTAACCCGAGCTTCACGGGCAGTCTTTACCCTGATAATTTGAGGTAAGATGGAGGGCGAAATTGAGTTTAGAACCCAGCTTAGAACTTGCTGGTCTTGACGTTTCCAAAGAAGAAAGTCGGGATTCCGAACATTGCTAGTTAACATCGTAGTAGGAGCAAGAGAACTTCCATCAATAAACTAAAGAAAATCACATCCGGCCAACATAGGGATCATTAGCATTTCCCATAGTATGTAGTTGGAAGAGTCGAGTTTAATTGGTAGATTATGGCTGACTACTGGCATATAAGAAGTAGTCGGAATTGTTTCAGTCAAACCAGAGAGAGTGAAGGAGGTTGAACCAATTGTAGTAGACATGATAAAAAGAAGGAGGAGGAGGCTGATCGGAAAAAAAAATATAGGCGGAAGAAAAGAAGTAGAAAGGACTCCAGTATTGCCTTTAGAGGCTCGTGATACCATGTAGAGATGCACAAGATCTAGGACTCTTCTCAATAACAATGAGAGAGTAGTCCTGTTAGCATGGTCCGTAAAGACCCGATGAGGAAAAATATACCCAGTTCGAATCCAATTCAAGTTTAGGGTTTACGGGAGTCCAAAAGGAACTGAATTGTACTTGTTTTAAATTCGATTTCAAAAATTCGAAAAATCACATTCCGTAAACACCGAAAAATTCCGGTCTAGACCAAGTCTGGAGCCGTCCGATTTGGGCTGAATTAGAATACGGAAAGTTAGGTCAAAATCAGTCGAAAAGACCCGGAAAAACATGAGGTAAGCGCCCGCATCACCGAGCACTTACCTAGTGGAATGACATGGTCATTCCACTAAGTAAATGGCCTATAGGCCATTTACTAATTTGGTGGGCTATAAATAGCCCACCATTTTAGAGGAGGGAGGCGGAAAAATTTCTAAAAAAAAACGTTTTCTATTCCATTTCAATTTCAAAACGTGTTTCTATCGTTGTTGTGATTTTCAAATCAAGTTTTAAACTTAATTGTCGGTCAATTTCAAGTTTTCAAAACTCGATTTTTGGTTTTCTAAAACCAAGCTGCTTTCGGTTACTTTCCAACAGGATTTCGTCAACTGTTCAAAAGTACTTGCTATATCACCAGAAGACTTTTAAAGTTCGTTTTCTCGTCTCCATTTTCACAAGCTGTCACTTTTCTCCAGGAAAAAAAATTACTTTCATGTTTTTTTTTAACTCTTATCAGTTCCTAACTGGCTCCCAGACGAACTTGGACTACACGGAACCGATAAAAGGGTAAGATGAGGGTAACTCCAACATTTTCTTTCAAATTTCATCTCTAATACTTCATCTTCATTTCCTATGTACACACACACACACACACACACACACACACACACACACACACACACACACACACACACACACACACACACACACACACACACACACACACATATATATATATATATATATATACATATACCTATATATTTATTTATTCATTTATTGCCGTTTTACCAAACTATGGGATTTTCATCTCATTTTCGTGGTGAAATTTATTCAGCTGTTTATTGCTTGTTCTTTATATT
>CAOJBI010049310.1:0-12385 GCA_948277035.1 Euphorbia corollata
TGATTGTGGATGTGCTTTGGGAGGGACCTACTCCTATTCCACTTAACTGCCTTGTTCATGTATTGGGCTTATGCTTTATGAATGTGGACTTATGCTTTTGAAGTTCCCAGAATACATGTTAAGATTATACATGTATTAGGGGTATTAATGCTTTGGTTTCGGTGTTTATCAGGGTTGAAATTGCTTTCAAGATTTCATGATATTTCTTCTAGAAGGGCGAGTGACCAATAATTGCTTGTGAGATTTTCCTGTTGATTAATAGTGTTCTAATCTTTTCCATGCGCAGGACCTTGTCCAAGTAATTAACCTAATGCAATTGAGTGAATTGACACGATTTAGTTAGCTAGGGGATTGTTTTGTAAATATGTGAAGTTTTCTGGATTTTTGAGTAATAATTCTCCTATCAGGTTGGCTATATGTCATTATCGCTAGAAGTTTGTTTAGAATTCTCATCTGGGTTGAAGAACACCAGTAAGAATTTTTCGTCTATACCCTGTTGATTGGAATATCTTTGTCTCCCGCCCTTCTCACTTTCTCTGGAAATCTGTGTCTTCCCTACTTTACTTTTGCGTATGTTTTTGAAAAATTTCTTTTTGGAAGATATAAGCATATAGGAGAATGAAGAAAAACAATCATGAACCTATGCCACTTGATTATGATGCTGAATTTGTGCTTGTTGCTTTTGTATCATCTTTTTATCTAATAAGATTACAAGTTGGGGAGTCGATGCTTTAGTTTATGTTCATATTTGGGAGGTGAGGGAGGTGCTTTAACTTTTGTTGAAAATTGAAATCATAAAGGGGGCCTATTATTTGGTGGGTTTTATAATGTCAAGTTAAACGCATAATTGCTCCCAACATTATCCCTAAAAAATGTTTGTTTGCTTTGTGAATTGTCATATCGTACATGTTACTGAAAAACTTGTCTAGTCTCTATCATTAACGCTTTAACTACTAATGCTTGAATTATTGGATAATTATTGGATTTAGGCAACTTACCTTTTCCTTTTCCACCTATCTCAGCCTTACAAGAAGAGGAGTAGGTAAAACTTGGAGATCAAAAGATGGAGTACGAGAAATGTTTTTCCCGGGAATGGAAATCAGTGGCCACATCATCACCTGCGTCAGAAAGTTTCAACGGCAGCTACGAGTGTAATATTTGCCTTGAATTTGCCGATGAACCAGTGGTTACCCTTTGTGGCCACCTCTACTGTTGGCCATGCATCTACAAATGGCTTCGCATCCAAAGCACTTCCCTTGCATGCAATGATCATCCCCAGTGCCCTGTCTGCAAGGCTGATATATCACACACAACCATGGTCCCCCTTTATGGCCGTGGCCATATGCCTACCGTTGAAGCAAAATCACCTTTTCATGGCATGGTCATACCGCCTAGACCATCAGCTTGTGGTGCTCAATCTTTGGCATCAAGCACTCCTCAAATTTCTCAGCAGCAGCTCCCCTACCAAAATCACAACTCCAATTCATACCCAACCTTCAATAACCTTGGTGGCACTGCTGCTCCGTCGGTTGGAATGTTTGGTGAGATGGTGTATGCTAGGGTGTTTGGAAACTCGGAGAGCTTGTATACATATAGGGATTCGTATCACCTAATGGGAAGCAGTAGTCCCAGGTTGAGAAGGCAGGAGATGCATGCCCACAAATCATTGAACAGAATCTCGGTTTTCCTCTTCTGTTGCTTTCTTCTATGCCTTCTGGTATTCTAAAACAACTTGATTTAAGTCAGTGCCTGTATACGGTTTGTACAAAAGAAATTATAACGAATGTAACATTTTTTTTTATTTAACGTAACATTATTTATTTGAAATATATACTGTAATTTGCTTTATAATTACTGTTATTAATACCATACCAAAATCAAACAATAGATGTCAAAGATAACCAAAAGCTCACATATGCTCATAATTGAAATAATTGTACTTTTAAAATCATTTTCTCTCATATATCATACAATTTCCAATAATTTATCTATTTAACTGTATTTTTTGAAATATGAGCATAAATATACTTTTAATTAAGAAATAACTGTATAATAGCTAGTCTATTAACTCGTCCCAAGTTGATGTGTCATTCCAAATTTTGAAATTTGTCTATTTAATTGTTCACAAATAGACAACCAAATAAATTTAATGATTCATCAATAATTATTATTTTAATACTCAATTATTTGATTATTAGCATTTAATTTGAAAAAATTATAATTAAAAACCTAATAAAAAATTAATTCATAATCTATAATGTTTAATTTATAAAAATATCAAATCTATTTATTACATGAATATCAGTTACATATCCTATTTAATAATGGAATAGATTAATTACTTGAACGTGAAAGTTATAAATTTAACTTATTTTATTTTAAAATATTTTTTATCGGGACCCACAAATCCAACAGTGACGGTATGGTCCGTATGGATGCACAGGGTCATGATTCATCGTGTAAATGCACACAAAAGGGGAATTGAATTTGAAACTTTAGGTTTACATTGAGAGAGGAATCGCACTGTTTCCAGCGACTATTGAGTCTGGTTTGCATTAGGATTGGATTTGAAATTAATTGAGCTAGAAGAAGAGCGAAGCATACAGTATGGGTGGTGTGGTGAAGGATTTGCAGTCCAAGGCGGAGCTAGATAACTTGCGCAGCAATGGCGC
Source organism: Euphorbia corollata (assembly GCA_948277035.1). Lineage (NCBI taxonomy): Eukaryota > Viridiplantae > Streptophyta > Magnoliopsida > Malpighiales > Euphorbiaceae > Euphorbia > Euphorbia corollata. The sequence goes on from CAOJBI010049310.1 coordinate 2,673, forward strand.
ACCGGTTATCCTTCACTTCTGGGCGACATGGTGTGAAGCATCCAAACATATGGACCAAGTCTTCTCTCACCTCTCCACCGATTTCACATCCGCTCATTTCCTTAGGGTTTCTTCTCTCTACCTATTAATTTATAGTTTTGTGCGCATCTTTAATATCGGTTGAGATTTTAAATTGGTGATGGTTCTTGTAGGTTGAGGCCGAGGAGCAACCGGAGATATCGGAGGAATATTCGGTTACTGCTGTGCCTTACTTTGTTTTCTTTAAGGTAATTGCTTCTCGTTTCATGATATGGAAATTAAGGCTTTGCTAAAATGAGAATTGAAGTCGTTGGATTGATTGCTATCTGACTATCTGTTGTTTCTTTGGGGCATAAAGTTTGGCTTAAAACTCAAGCACGTTCAGATTTCTAGGACATTTGATCCACAAAACTTTATCAACGATGGGTTAGATAAGCCCTTCGTTTTGGAATCAACAATTATGAATGAATTCAATTCATTTTGTGCAGAAGATTTGTAAATTTTCTTTATAAAATTAATTGAATTGAACTCCTTAAAAAATTAGGGTTCCAAAAAGGAGTTCCATGAAAGAGAATATATTTTGAATTTTGAAACAGTAGAAACTGGTAAATCACATTTTGTTGCTGAATTTTTGGGTTATTTATGGACTGGAAACATTACACGTTCTCTTTGCTTGCTCTTGTTATTTTACTAAATTGAATATCTACGCTATTAATTCAAAGTGATATTTGCATTCTTAGATTAGAAAGTGGATGAGAGCGATACTAGATTCCATACTCTCAGTAAATTGAGATTATGACCAAATTCCGCACTAACGATTTGAGTCCAAGCAAAATTTGTGAAAGCAAGTTTGGTGATCTAATGAATATATAAAGAAAGCATTGAATCGATTAACAGTATCAAACGCTGGAGACAAATTAACCTATGTCAGCCTGCATTTATTGACTCTGGTCATGTCAGGAAAGTAACCTTAATGGTATTGGTGGTGGATTGTTGCTGCAGGCTCATTTTCTACCTTGATGGCATCTGAGTTCATCATGCTCATCTTTTATGCGCAATTGGAGTTGATGCAGTTTAATAGATTTATTGCTTGAATTCACTATTTTTGAGCATGCTAATAATAAGCTACGGGTAGCCAGTTTTTCATGATACACCACAGTTTGCATGTGTTTGCTTTCTGTTGTCTTCTTTCCATGATACTGTGTTATGTGTTTTTGATTCAACTATAAATCTTTTTCTACTAGTTATCCTCTATTTTTTTTGGTGTTCTGTCTCCTACCCTAGCAAGTTGTAGTTATGGCTGTAAAAGGATTAGCAGGCTGAATTAAATAGTATTTATTGGCAAATGATAAATTGATAATAATCAGTCATCTAAGGAAGGGATAATTTTTTGTTGATGGGAAGCTGTTGTATTATGCGTAATACACCACTGCTACACATGGAACCACTTGAAGGAATTTTATACCTATAAAATGGATCAATAATATTAATGGGTCTGTTATGGCGGGGATATGAGTCTTACATGCTACCGCTCAGTTGACTTTTCAGTTGATCACTGTTTTATGAGTTTTGGTGCTAATATTTATGATGTGTTATTTTCATCAGGATGGAAAGAAAACTGATACACTTGAAGGTGCACATGCCTCTAGTTTAGCCAACAAAGTTGCTAAAGTTGCTGGCTCTATTAATCCTGGAGAAGCTGCAGCCCCTGCAAGTCTTGGAATGGCAGCTGGAGCCAGCATCCTTGAAACTGTTAAAGCATTGGGAAAGGAAAATGGCTCTTCTCAAGCAGTTAACCGAGTTCAGCTTGTCAATGGTGATGCACTAGTGAAGCGATTGCAACACCTGATTAACTCCCATCCAATAATGCTCTTTATGAAAGGGGTTCCTGAAGCACCTAAGTGTGGGTTTAGCCAGAAAGTTGTTGATATTTTGAAGGGTGAAAATGTTGAGTTTGGTAGCTTTGACATCCTATCTGATAACGACATTCGTGAAGGATTGAAGAAGTTCTCTAACTGGCCAACTTTTCCTCAGCTGTATTGTAAAGGTGAACTCCTCGGTGGATGTGACATTGTAATATCAATGCATGAGAGTGGTGAACTAAAAGAAGTTTTCAGAGAGAATGGAGTTGAGACCAATGGTTCTGAAAAGACAGAAGCGAGTTGTGGAGGAGGTGGAAAGACTGATATTGCAGAATCAAACGGATTAAGTATGGCTTTAAACTCCCGTCTTGGAAGCCTGATAAATTCCAACCCAGTTATGTTGTTCATGAAGGGAAAACCTGAGGAACCCAAGTGTGGTTTCAGTGGGAAGGTGGTTGAACTCCTTAGAGAAGAAAGGGTGAATTTCGAGAGTTTTGACATTCTTTCTGATGAAGAAGTTCGCCAAGGTCTTAAAGTTTATTCAAATTGGTCCAGTTATCCTCAACTCTATGTTAAAGGTGAACTTATTGGTGGATCAGACATTGTGCTGGAGATGCAGAAAAGTGGAGAGCTTAGAAGAGTTCTAGTCGAGAAAGGTATTGTTCAGAAAGAGACACTTGAAGATCGGCTCAAAGCTTTGGTTGCTTCTTCGCCAGTGATGCTCTTTATGAAAGGATCCCCAGATGAACCCAGATGTGGTTTTAGTTCCAAAGTTGTGAATGCCCTGAGAGAAGAGGGTATAAGTTTCGGTCACTTCGATATTTTGACGGATGATGAAGTGAGGCAGGGGCTAAAGGTCTTCTCAAATTGGCCTACTTTTCCACAGCTTTACCACAAAGGCGAGCTTATAGGAGGCTGTGATATTATACTGGAGATGAAAAACAGTGGAGAACTGAAATCTACCCTTTCCGAATAAGGTGGTCATGCTTCTGTAGGTAGATAGTGCCAGACAAATGGTAGATAGTGCCAGACAAATTGAGCCTTCTGATTTTTGTCATGATAGAGGGGTATTGGTGAATTTATGTATTATTATTATTATTTTTATTTTATTTTTTTTTTTTTGCAAAAATTGTACTTCTAATTGATAACCTGATGACTTGATGTGGTTTCTGGTGTAATTCTCAAACTAACGTGACAAGTGTTCGGCGGCTATATTACTTCGCTTCTCTGGAGTCTGGACCCTCCTGAATCCGAAGTATCGAGCTGTATTTTACGATATTAGTGGAAGTTTTATCACTTTAAGGACTAGTTTTAAATTGTTTTTAAGACGAGAATCTGTTCAGAAAAAGGTTATGAGATGAAACTATGCAAGGCTGACCTAAGGTACTATCAATATTAAAATTCCCAGCCATTTGACCGCTTTTGATCCAGTTACCATTCTTTAGTCACTAGATATCAATATTATTGAAACTTAATAGGAATTTCCGGCTCAATCGGGAATTGGTTGAAAAAATTAACAGCAACCATAGAGATCGTTTCCAGTCGTACGGAAAATAACTAATTATATTTTTTTATGGCAAATATAATAAACTAAATTAAATCATTATGTTATTGAAATATATATATATACATATTATTTCAAATATTTATTGAAAAATAGCCGATAGAAGGTAAACCGTTAACCTTACCCGTTTTTATCAATTTCATATGCAACAGTTTCTATAACATTTTTATACATCTAAAACCAACGTTCGGCACCCATTGCAAAGACTAATGGGTGCCACAAATTTTTGCAACTACAAAGAAACTGTTTTACTTTTTAACAATAGCAGTGGGAATTAAATCCAAGTATTCAGGCACGGGCTGAGTTTGGCCCGATATTGACCAGGCCTCGCAAAGAAAATGGAGCAGAAACTAAAGGTGATATACTGATATATCGAATTAGCCCACTAATCAGATATTATATTATTTCAAAAATTTTTTAAGTAAAAATTCAATGAAGACTATATAAATTTAGTTAAAATTAAAAAAATAAATTACACATTGATAATGGTAAAGATCAATAATAGTAAACTAGTTTAACAGTAAAAGCAACAGAATCAAAACCAAGAAAATAAATGCACTGCCTTCATTTGGTTCTCTGTAGTTTAGTGTGGATAAGATAGAGGGAATCAAGCTTAATCTCTCATGACAATCAATTTCGCTTAATGTGTACCAGCTTCAACTGCACCATATCTTTCCCATTATTTGTAACAATCAAATTTGTGATGCTTTTACAGTTCACTCAAGATATATAACTCACGAGAAAGCAACGACTTCCGAACCAATGCCCACATTATGTTTTACAAAAACTTAAGGCTTTTCGATTGATGATGTCCATGCGAATAAGTATTGTACCAGCATCTCCTCCATCACTCCACTTGATTGATTCCTTCTCCAAGAGCTTCATAACCTACACAAATTAGCATATCATTTACTTAATCTAGAATAACCAGACCAAAACCGGATTAGCAGTACCAAATTAGTTATGGATGGGTTTGTTGACAAAACAGTTGTAATTTGAAATAGATAAGGTGAACGTACCAATCTTCTACGAGCCCCTTTTGAAGCATCTAACTCACCCATCTCAATGATAACCTTCAGGTACCGAATCGCTGATGCAAAAGGAGTGGTTTACTTCATGTCGTTTAATGTTATTCAAAAGGAAACTAAAGGAACAAAACGCTAGAAATACATACATGCTATGCCTGAAAATAAAGAAAGATGATGTTTCAGAAGGCGATAAGCCTCCTTGGCACCATGATCATGCAGGTCAAGTATTACTTCATCTTGGGCATCTACATTTCTGCCAATGGAATGGATTCGAGCTGAAGTTGACTAACTTGAACGTAACTGAAAATGTGGGATAAGGAAAAACTGGCATGCATACTAATAAGACTCAAAAGCACAGGAGAAAATAACTTACTTGGTCTCAAAAATTTTCTGGCGCGATTCTTCATCCGCCTTCTGAGCTTTGTCCCGGTAAAATTGACCCTGTGACATAACCAAAGGCATTCACAGCTAAATTATCAAAACATCCAAGATCCTTGAATAGTGACCAAAATAATATGAGTTTCCCATTTTATACGCCAAATGCATGAGACTTTCGTGTAAAAAGATAACAACTTTTGCTGTTCAACTAACTTTGTGCCAGTGGCTTCGCTGTCCTGCAGATACGATATGGTTCTTACCTAATTCTTATTTACGACCTAAGAAATAACAAGTAAATATTACATTTATTCTGAATGCAACTGCAATGCCAGATCATGATTTTAACCTAGTAATTCAATTTTTTATTTGTTTGCCAGAAAAGCCTACCTCGTCCATGAGTTTGTTAGCTAGGTCATGATCCCCCTTAGCAAATGCAGCAACAGCCTGACAAAAAAATATATTGTTAAATCATCATGTCTGGATGAAAAGACCAGCCGACAAAAACATTGTTAAAGATTATACAGGTATGGCAAGTGTGATAAAGCAAAGTAACAGGAGACACGTTTCCATAACAAAGACAAACTATTTCACTTCATAAAATATGAAATACTCGTAAAAAAGATAAAAGGGCAGACTTCAATGGAAGAACAATGAACTAGAATTCTACAGCTTTATAATATTCCTTCATTGTGGCTCGATGCTGCTTCACAGCTGTACGAAGCTCCTGGTAAGCATCCTCTCCATCATCATCTGCATCTGACAATAGATATTTCAGGATAAAAGAGAAAAATAAAGGGGAGATTGACTTTATTGACTCGAATAAGGAGAAAGAAAAAACAGATATAGTCTCAAAAGGAATATGACAGGATCGGGTCTGCTTTGAAGCCAGTGAATCAAGTATATTTTTTCTCAAAGAGAGATGCCTGTAACCCCTATACCGAGCATATTGTCAATGCTAAACACTTTTCTGATTGAGTGCATATTGTCTGACTAAGGAACATGAAAATTCACAATATAATATTTATATGAAGAATTGAATTCTATATTTTCTCAGTTATTGCATACGCATGACGATATGGATATCCCAAACTCATCAAACTTGCTTTTTAATAGCTAGAGCTTTATTATTAGCATAATCAAAGTTCCATATGATATACAAAAAAGCTACCTTATAACAAAATAGAGGAAATAATATAGCAATACCATCATTATTTTCTTGCTTTATAACAACCGGTGCATCCTTTCGTTCTAATGCAAAGTCTCGAGGAGGTTCAACCACCAATTCTCCTAATGCTCTGGATCTCCTCCCTACTTTTGATCGTCTTGCAGATGCCTTAGATTTTTCAGAAGTATTAAATAATGCAGTCAATACTTCCTTCTGCAGCTCATTTCTTTTTTCTTGTTGAGGTATTCGTTCCGCAGTTAAATTTGAACTACCAATTTCACCACTGAATGAAAACAAGTGCACTTATAAAAGCATAAAACGAGCACATGTAAAAGCATAAAACGAGCACATGATAAGGACAGTGTGAACTCCTACCTCTTCGCAAAAACTGGGCAATAAAGAAAGAAAAGAACAAAAGTAATGAAAAAAAGAAAAAGAAAATGAGCATACCCCTCATTGGAACTCTCTGAGAGAGATAATTTATGTGTTGCAGGATGTTCAGAACTTGAATGCAATTCAAGAGTCTGTAAATATAACACAAAATGCATTACGTTTAAATGCTCAACCAATATAAAGGTTGATAGGAAAAAAATGATATCTCCATTATACAGGCTAGCTTTTTCAATACTTAAACAAGTTCGATTGAACAAAATTGGTACCAACAGACACTTGGAACACCGTTCTGTGAATTGTGATATGTGTCAACACAAATTGAAAAATGAAGAAGCTGTTTTACAATTATATTCTCTAATTTGAGACATAAACACTGTAAGCAGACTACATTCCTTTGTACCAAGCACTTAATGACGAAAGAAACTCTGTATTCTTCAAGGCAAGTTAACTAACAGCAAGTATATAATCGAGAATGGAAAAATTTCCCACAACCTATTTCCAAAGCTCCAAAAAAAGCGTGGCATAAAAACATTGATCCACCATATTTTTCAAATATCCATAATTTCATTAGCTCACTTCTCGTGTTACAACAAATGTATGCTCAATTTATCATACACCAAACGAAATCATCTTTAAACCTACAAAAAAGTGAAGAAGGGTTCCATCATATGATATGATCCAACCAATAAGTCACACAATTTTGCTAACCTTTTCGTTGGATTTACCAAGACATTTGTCCCCTTCATTCATATTAACTGCTGGCAAATCAAGAAGTTCCTCCATACTCTACAAAGCCCAAAACAACCATAAGAAAAGGTTCGAAGCCCTCAGCAACAGTAAAATAAAATTTAAAAAAAAAAGAAAAAGAAATTTCAACAGTAAAGTATGCAGCATATTCACAAATCACATTCATAAACAAGATTTTCAAGACATTAGAAAAACAATGATTTCAAAGCCTGTAGATAACTGTAACTGTACCACAAACAAAGAATAGATGAATAAGTCCATTTTTCTTGTTCTATTCTCTTCTATAATCTATTTTAGATACATGTAATGCAAAGCACTCATGACATATCTAAATGGTTCTGCAAGAGCATTATCACAAATTATCAGATTAGAGGCCGACTCTCATGGCTAGTGGTTGCCATGGTTTCTTTAAGTCTTCAACTAATCAATCTTTTGATTTCTTTAATAATCTATTTAATTAAACTGAACCATTCAAAAATCAATAACATTAGCATATCTTCACTAATATGAATGAAGAAACATTGATACTAAGGCATGAAGTAGCAGTAGTAAACTTCAATGGCGATAATTGACAGTGAGATTTTCCTCTGCCAAATCATCAATGCTTCAAAAAGAAACAGGCATCTATTAGGAAAACTAATTCATCTTAGATCACCACAAGTCAGTAGAAATACCTTCTGCATATCATATCCGCAATTATCTGCACATACAACACAAATCTCGTCAATTTTCCCACTAATTATCCATTCATTATAGCAACTAAGACAGTAAGAATATCAGAAAGTGCTGAAGCAAAAATCCTTCTGAACTAAAGGAAACAGAAAATATTTAATGCACAAATATAGCATGACTACCAAGAACTTGTTGAATCACTTCTTTCTCAAGCTGAAAGCCATCCCCAAGCATTTTAAAGAGGAAGTCTTCAATATCATTCTGCATTTGACCATTCTTTGACAGGTTTGGTCCAGTTTCCTCTCCCCATAATAAAGACGCTGGCAACACCTTGGTGTCCAATTTCGTTGGTTTTGTTCTCATACAGCCATTGGCTTTTGGCATGGGCTTAACATAATCTTTGCCAATGATGCTTGAAACAGTACCTCCTGAAACCGGACGCCATTTTTGCTTTGGAGCTCTGAAATTACCATTTTTATAACCTGATTTGTCAAGAACAGTGTGATGGGATGGTCTGGAAGATTCCACCAATATTGGCTGACCATTAGGTGCAAATTCTGATGAGGTAGAAGCACTTCCCTGCATTTCAAAGAGCATTTCACTAGCTAGATCGGCCTTCTTGTCTGCCTTGTGATAAGCAGAAGTTATATCTTTAAGAGAGAAAGTTGGCCCAAAAGCCTCAATCAAAGCTTTCAATTCCTTTTCATTGTTATCATCATTAATCAAATTTGAAGCTTCCATCTGGCTATATATCAAAACACAAACGGTGAAAAAAAAGGTTAATATGCAATTTAGGATTTAATGCTAGATACGTAATTTATGCTTTACAGTTTACACAGATTGAAAGGATGATAATGTTAGTTATCATTCCCCTATATAAATAAAGGGTAAAATCAGCTTAAATGTTAGATGCAGAGGGAATTTTGTGGGGTTACTCATTAAAAAAAATAACATCCCTATAGGAAACTGATGAATCTCAAATAACTAATAGAGGCTAAATCACACAGCTATTCAAAACAATAAGAACCAAAAACAGCACAAGAAAATTAGTTAATGGGTAACATGCATCAAACAATATAATTCCCGAGAGCAGAGCCATCTCGACGAGTAATCTTTATATACCAGGTGACAACATACACAAATGTGAAGGTTAATTGTTTCTGTGAGATAAAAGTATATACGCATGATGAATTCTGCCAACAAACTGTAAATGAAAATGATATGTTTTATCTAAATAAGAAAAGAAAACGCTATGCAGCAATGACAAAAGAATACTTATTAGGCAACATTAGAGGCAAAAACTAAGAAACTCGATTTCAATCAAATTATGTGATTAAAACATAAACATAATCGAGCTCCCTATAATTACTTCCATCATAAAGTGACCCACACTTAAGAGCCTAGCCAAGTCTAGCAATTCAAAAGTAATCACGAAAACAATTCATATAAAAACGCATTAAAAAATAAATCAATTAAAGAGAAGTATCGCGATTCATATAATCAAATACACATTCGAACAAAGAAAAAGAAAATCTTACCAGAGACGTTCCGGTGAATGACAGACGGTGAATGACCAGAATCAAATATGAGACTTTCGGACGAAGTAGAGGAGAAGAAGAAAACAAAATTGAAGCTTTTTTGGCGCTCAATTGCTTTATCAACTGCAAGTCTGATTTGCTTCTTTTATAACGCGTCAATTTAGATTCTTGGACAAGTTGTTCGGCTATTGATTTTGGCGCGTGGGAAACTGTATATGCAAAACCCTATTAACAAGGTTTTGAATTCTGATTTTTATTTTACAATTATGCTTATTTCCAACACTAGCGTTTTTAAAATCGTGCATAAATGTGTTTTTTATACATAAATTGAATTAATGTTGGCAATAC